>JBAJNP010000981.1:0-72531 GCA_036877545.1 Yasuhikotakia modesta | reverse complement strand
TACACGTATATTTGCATTTCTGTTAGTCATTTCACAGCACATTCTTTAGAATAGAACTCTGTACAAGTATGTTTGCATATGTTGTGTTTGTGTTTTGACCCACCCCAAAGGTTGAGTTGAGAGTTGAGTTTCCATGAGTCCGTGTCCAGATCAGCTGTTCACGCATTGTGTTGCTGCTGTCATTGTAAATACTCTAAAGTTAATGGGAGTTTATGAATTACTCAACATGAGGTGTTTACCCTGACAGGGACATGATGTAAACTCAGATGGGTGTTGGTAAGAGAGGGAACTGTGTCATGGGGCGAGAACTCAAGTGGTAAATTCTGCTCAAAGCGGATACTTGAACAGTACTGCTTGTCTGACTGCCTCAACAAACCTTGGCCTCTGGGTCCACTATATAATAATTCTCTCTCTCTCTCTCTCTCTCTCTCTCTCTCTCTNGAAACACACATATGTTACCTCACACACACTGAAGCAGGAACCAGCTAACAGTTTTAGTTGTAGGAATTAAAGTTATTTTGATAGTCTAGTTTTTTAGATGTTGTATTAACAGATACAGCGTTACCAAATGCTAGATGTTTGTTTTTTTCTGTTATTCACCTCTTCTCTGCAAAGACAGGATGTGGAAATTTTCTTTTGTCTTTTGGCACTCAGTTTGTTTTCAGTCTTCTGTTTCTAACAGCCTCTGTCTGAAACTCACAGCTCAATCTCGACTGAAAGCGTCTCACAGGACGTCGCGCTCGCAGTCGTAAATACGTTCGTTTCATGGGTTTGATGACAAACAGAGGTGGTGTTAATTTGCTCACCGCTCACACACACTTCCTACAATCCTTCTCCTAAGTGGATTTAGTCCTGAGCTCTAAACTTGTGTTTATTTAACGTGTCTTTGATTCAGTGATGATGAATTGTGGAGTCTGTGTTGAATACACACACATTTGGACACACAAAAGGCCTCTTTGTGTCTCTGACAGGGTTTGTGATTTTTGGGGAGCAGGTTTGAGATTACTCGATTATTTCAACCCGGCCTACATCAGAACCGTAAACACAGGAGAACAGCCAGAGACACAAACTGGTTTAGCAATTAAGTTAATAATTTCATTCTGAAGTCTGCTGTGATGCAAACGTCTGAGGAGAAAAATGACAAGCGGAGGTGTTAGTCAAAACAACTGCACTTAAGTTCTGACCGCTTGTGCCTGTGCCCAACATAATAAGGTTTAATCGTAGATCTCAGAGATGCGCCCTGGCTGACCCTTCTGATTCGTCAGTCGTCTTTTCATGACCTCATCTGGGTGGAGCCAATAAACCAATCCCCCGTCTAGATTTTCTGAGTGACGTGTCACATGAAATGCAGTCTTTCTCACAACACTCATCCCTTCCTGTTTATACCGCTCTCACGATCTCTTCCTGTCCTTCTTGACACTTAAAAATGTGTGAAAAAAATGACCTTCAGCTCCAAGCTGAAGACTTTAAGCTCTTACAGCCCTGCAGTCCTCTGGCATTTAAATGTACCTCCTGGTACCTCTAAGTTTCTTATTGTAATTAAAAGTCTGTTAGTTTGCACCTGTGTGTGTGTGTGGATTGAATTGCCATATATTTGGAGACAAACTTGTACCCAAAAGGAGTGACAGGGCGTCTGTGGTTTTTTTTTGAGGGGTGACAGAGGGTCGGGGCAAGAGTGACATCATAGCTCAGGAGCTACTCATCACCATTGTCTATAAAAGGGCAACAGAAAGACAGGGAGAGACAGAAGAACGAGGGGCTTGTGATGATTGAGGGGGTGTAAGCGGATATCCCAAGACACATGGTCCTGTCGTGAGACCCCCTTAAAGAACACCGACGAGGGGTCTTTATGTGTGTGTGTGTGTCTTTGCGGGTGTCATCTTTTAATGGCACAAGGCAATTAAACAGAAGTGTTTGCATGATGAAACGTTAGCAGTGGGGCTAATTCATGAGTCAAAGCATTCCAGGCAACATGAGAACTTAACACCCAATCCTCATAAATGTACTGCAATATTGTCAGTCCATCTCTCTCTCTCTCTCTCTCTCTCTCTCTCTTTCTCCCTCTCACCATTTTTATAAGTTGTTTGTCTCTCTGTGAGCTCTGATCTTTGCTCTGAGTTTTGATTTTCAATTAAGGCTCTACAGTTTGAGAGATTTTCACTTTGTGTCCGATATAATTACAGGAAACAGTTAATTGGCTGAATAAAACCGAGGGCTAAAGAAAACAGTGTCAGTCTGGTCTGGTGACTTTTTCCAGCTAACATATTTAACATGTTTGCACAGCTGCGGTAACCCACTTTATTAACTTCCATTGACTTCCATTGTTCCATTTAAGACTTTGTGGACTTTCTGTTTTCATGTTTCATTTATTTTAATTTTATAAGCATCATAAAATTGTCGCTCTATATTGGGGGTCATTACAATTATTGCAACCAGTGTGAGACCTTACGCTAGCTAACAGGGAATATTCTCAGAACACTGGCTAACATATTTTTAAAAGTTATTAAAACATTTGTTCAGTAACATTAGTAGATCATTTTATAATGTTATGTATTATAAAATATTACAGAATAAAAACATGTGTTTTGAGTAACCAAGGCAATGTTAATACTGTCTAAAAAAACTGGATGTTTAAGTGTTCCTTGAACTTTTAAAACAAATCTCATTTTTAATGCTTTTGTGACTTAATGGAAACGTTAGTGAAATGTTTTTAGAACCTAAATTTGTCAGCTGGGTTAGATGGTTTGCGGAGGCTCAGAACAAACATGAAGTTCATGTATTTGTGATGTGAGAGCTGAGGCTGGTGTAAACGAACTGAGTGACAGGAACTAAACTAAACTCCAGCACTTCCTGTCGGAGATTTCAACGTTTCTCTAGACTTATGATAGAATAATGTTGATGCGGTTGAATTTGTTGTGTGACGTGTTTTTTATTCTTCTCTTTCAGCAGAATCATGACTTCCAAGCACGCCACGTCTCCGCCCACCTCGACCCCTGGTGGAGGCGAGGACGGAGGGAATCAGGAGCGCGTGTCCTGGGAGAAGGAGAACTTGGAGTTGCTGGCTGCTCCTCAGCTGCACCATCTGCTCCACAACAGACCTCCCTCAGAGGAGCTCCAGCCAATCAGCAGCGGTGACCCGTATGATTCTGACTGGAGCGGCCGGATGTCGGTCCAGCAGCGTGAGGTGAGAGTAGCGATGTGCTCACTTAGCTATTCATAGCTCATGCTAGCACAGGACTTGTCGTTTTTACTTTCTAATGAGTTGAAGATTAAAGATTGTATTATTAAACCTCATTGGCTCGTTTCAGATAATGTCCATTTAGGCTGTAAGAACATTTCCAAAAATATTCTTGCAGTAATGTTACTTAAACTGTACTGTACGTTTTTAGTGTTGCAGCCTAAAATTGTTAAACTATTGTTTATATATTTTTTTAAAAAGCTGGTTAATTGTTAAATAAGTTAAGTAACACAATTTTTAAAGGCATATTTACTATTATGATTATCCTGTATTATGTTGATTTTCATCTGTACTTCGACACGTGTTTAGTGAAATGTGGTAAAACCGCAATTCCATGTCTTACAAACTCTTCGTTTCCTGCAGGAATCGGACAGCAATAAAATATGTTCCTTATACTCCTTACGGAATAACTCAACCTCTCCACACAAGCCGGAGGAGGGGGCCAGGGAACGCTGCGACCTGCTGAACAGCTCGGCCTTCGGAACGCCGGAACGTCGCAAGGGAAGCCTGGCTAATGTGGTGGACACACTGAAGCAGAGGAAACTGGAGGAGATGACGAAGACAGAACAAGACGGTATGATACACTTTACAGCGTTTGTGTTCAGAAATGTTCTGTATCGCGCATATGTGAGTGTGTTTGTAAATGTATGTGAACAAAGTCCTAATAGTTTTTGGCTCCATTGAAGAACCAACTAGACGTAAATCGATCTCTATAGACTCTGTTTTTCTCATTTTTCCATCCCCTCAGCGTTTCTTCATCTGAGTCTTTTTGCATGACTCCATATTGTTTTGTATTGTACATAATCCCTCTCTTCTCTTCTCTCCACACACACACACGTGTAACCAGGGAAGACTGACGTGGCTTCAGTACAGTTCCAGTTTGTTCTGAACAGGCTCCAGTGTGACAAAGAGCGGGTGGCACTACCACTCATATTAAGTGTGGTCTCTGTTCTGTGCCAAACCAAACTCTCAAACTATAAAACACACAACCTGACGCCAAAACCGTTACCTTTTTATTCTTGAGAACAGATGACAGCATTCATGCCACAAAATTCACCAAAGGAGCAACTAAGATTGTGCCAAAAACCTTTTTTCCTCCAAGTGTTTACAACCCAGAACCGCCAAAGTATTTGGCAATTATCCTTTTATGATATTAAGTTTTTATAAAATACGTATGTGTAGTTTATGATTTTTATTAAATGAAAGATTTTTGGCTAAATTTTTTCTCAATATATGGATAAGTAAACCCAACACACACACACACACACACACACACACACACACACACACACACACACACACACACACACACACTGTTATCCAATCCACAATCCATTTTCAAGTTTAAGTTTATTTTGTTAATCCAAATTCAGCTTGTTTGCCAAGATCATTTGTCAGACGGTTTCCATAATCACATTTATTTGAGTCCTCATGGAATGTGTTTAAAACAAAATCCATCATAAAAAAGCATTAAAACGTAGGGCTAAAAAATCTCTGGAGTCTGTTGCTCGTGTCAGCGTCTCTTTGCAGTCGTTTCACTCTGTCTGCACTGCTTTCTGTTTACATAGTAAAAGTAAAAGGACAAAGTTGTTATCCAGGTTTAGCACACGTTCAGAAATATGCCACCAACTTTCTCAAGCTAACAGGTGGAGAAGAGACGCATTCTGAGGAAGAGTAATGTGTGACCTGGGTGACAAGCAAACAGTTGCTAATGTGGTGTGGACGGGGGCTTGGGGAGACCCCAAGCCCTTAGAGGGCCAGGAAGAGTGAAGAGTAGAGAACAGTGTTTCTATACACCTGGAGCTTTTGTGTATGAAGTTAATGAGTTCAGCAGGAGGACAGATTCCTTTTGGGCCTTCCCCATTTCAGCAGCAGGTGACGTTGTGTGTGTGTGAATAACAGCTGTGTGTGTATCTTCTCCTGCCTTCTGTCTTCAGATTATGGAAGATCATTGATCATTGATGTTCTTCTGAGCGTCTGTGATGCGTTTTAAAGGGCCCTCCCTCCATGTCTTATGTTTCTAGAGTTGTAACTGTAATTTTCTTTTGTTTTCAAGATTCAGCTCAATATCTTGAGGCGGTGTGTCGTTGAGATCAGGTGATTGATGGATGTGGACAGTGAGAGAATAAAGTGCAGAAAGCTGGTTCACCACAAGCCATTTTGGTGCAGATTTATGACCCCTTGAAAGGGTTTTTGTTGAGAGCAGAGGTGCTGCACTGGCCCTGGCCGCAACTTTAATTTCCAGAATTAAAGTTTATTGCTTGGTTAAAAGAACATAATTCAAACATGTTTAATTCTCTATTTTTAAAACGTTCCGCACACAACTTAAGAATAACATTTTTATATATTTGATATATAATTAAAGAAAGTTCTTCCTTACTGCAAGAACTTTTAGAACAGTAGCCAATGTTCCGAGAAGGTTCCCTGTTAGCTGGGAAAAGGATCTCTCCACTTTCAGATGACAAAGCAAACAGCTGCTTCAAAGAGTCTGTATCCTGTTCCCTCCTCTCAGATTCCCGTTAGTCAACGGGAGCAACTGCTGAGGAACATTCCAGAATCCATCTTCTCTCTGGCTCAGCTGTTGACTCACAAACACAACGCTCACATTGTGCTGCTCTCTGGCGTTAAACTGTGGCTCTTGTTCTTGAGGTAAATGTGCGTTTCATGGAGATAAATGACAGTCAGGTCTTGAACAGAGCTCTGTTGATGACACCTGTCACACTGTCGGCACGTCTCCTCAGCTGTGAGTGAGATGTTCTAACAAAGCAGTTTGTCTATTTGTAACATGACGTGTAATTTAAATAAGCAAAACCATAGTTAACTTGTGGTTGCCTTGGTTTAACTATAGTTAGCATGTTTGTTGGTGGAAACTGTAGTGAAACTGTAGTTAATTTTGGGTTAGTTTTTGTGAATGGTATGTACAGTGACGTCAACGGGTAGAGCATTGTGATAGCAGTGTAAATGCTTGCAGGTTCGATTCCCAGAGCTACTGATCAACTTTACAACTAAAATTCAAGTTGCTTTGGATAAAAGTGTCTGATAAATGTAAATGAAATTGTAGACGGTGTGGAGTCTGGACTAACAGCAGTGTTGGGAATCAAGCACGTGTGAAGCACTGTTGGAATGGATTGGTTAATGGTTTTAATGAGCAAGCAGCTTTATTTGCTCCCCTTAGTATTTGGATTAACACTTACAGTGAGGAACCGAAACGCTGATGGCAGGGAACAGAAGATGCATTAATTATCCTTAAATCTGTCACTGTGCGTCAGAGAGCCGCTGATAGGACAGCAGAGCCCTTTATGTCGATTAAAAGCGGCCAGAGCTACATGAGCTGGGCTTAACCTGCAGCGTTTGTGTGTGTGTGTGTATGAGGACATTTACTGCACATAACTGGACAAAAGGGCCGGTGTCATCTGACAGGCCAAAATAGTGCCAGTGAAACTCACACCGTAGCCACAGACGGGTCGCCGTGACCGGCTAATGATTTCAGACCACATAGCAAAGCTAGTTTTATAAGACCCTGGCTAACAGGGAACTTTCTCAGCATGTTGGCTGGCATTCAGAGTTAGCCAACGTTCTGTTAGCGTTCTTGGGATATAATTGTTAGCTGGGAGGAGAAAGACACCACCTTTTCCAGAAATTTACAGACACACAAATG
Organism: Yasuhikotakia modesta; assembly: GCA_036877545.1. Lineage (NCBI taxonomy): Eukaryota > Metazoa > Chordata > Actinopteri > Cypriniformes > Botiidae > Yasuhikotakia > Yasuhikotakia modesta. The sequence goes on along the minus strand of JBAJNP010000981.1, from coordinate 65,635 downwards.
CATGTTTAATGTTTTTTTTTTTTTACAGGAACGCTCCAAATATTTGTGTTTTTTTTAAGGACCCTTGAGCCACGGCTTGCCAAATTCCAGTCATTCTTCCTGATTTATTGTCTGTCACACAAATGTTCATTATTTTCATCAATTCCAGCTGCACTGGGCCAGTCAGTCAGTCAGTCAGCCAGTCATCTTCCCCTTTAATGTCTCTCTTATCACTCCTTCAGTCTCTCCGGTGGCCTTTAGAGCACCAGGGGCCCCTCTGACATTATCTACATATTAGACGTTTATCCTGCTTTTTTCTGTGTGTATGTGTATGATTCAGAATGTCGGATTGGAGCTGTTGAATTGTGTATATGGTAAATATTAAAATGATTTCCCTCTTTTGAAAATGCCTTGTGTGTGCTTTCATGTGTGTTTTCAGAATCCTCCTGCATGGAGCTCCTTTATAAAGACTGGAAAGAAAAGATGGAGAGACTGAACACAAGCGATCTGTTCGGCGAAATCAAAGGTAAGAAGTGAGACTCCATGAACTCACTTATAAATGTGTCTTCACCCAAATCAGAGATTCCTAACTCTTGAAATATGGCAGAGAAATAAACCGCAACACAGTTCTTTTCACTCTTATCTGTTCTGTCCAAATTCCTCTCGCGAGCGGCGTAACTATAGCCTCTTCCTCCTCAGCAGGGCTGTGATGTGGGTCTGAAATGCATAATGGGGGCTATGAATTCAAATGTGACAGGAAATGCCTGTGTATTCAGACAGGTGTGATGCATTAAGGGTTGTAATGGTTAGACATAATTGTGAAAGGAAACAGGGCTTTTAATAATCAAAGAATATAGAGAGATATGTGTGTGTCACAAATCTGTCTCTACTTTCACACACTATTCACCTTGTGAACCTGTTAAGACTGAGCTGCGGTACTAAACAACATTTAGCAGCTGAAAAAAGTGACCTGACGCTTCAGGGCACAAAGAACAATATTGCAAAGAAAAAAACGATGAGAAACTTGGAAAACACTTAAACCTGTTCCGGCGTGTCCAGACCAGCCCGGCTAACATTGTCTGTTATTGCACAAAACAAGTAAACAAAATTATCCCGCCGGATCAAACACATTTCTTGGTGTTTAGTCTCATCCATGTGTAACAAGATCAGTTCTCTGTAATGTTTTCTACAACTCTTTCCTCAGATAACAGGGAATGTTCTCAGAACATTGGCTAACATTGTCTAAAAGTTCTTTTATAGATATTAAAAACATTACTGAAGTAACATTAGTATACTTGTTTTACTTTTAATATCATATGCATTCAATGCATTATTTTTACGTTAGTGAAACGTTTTAAAGTTACAGGAATGTGCTGAGCTGGTGAAGATTGTTTTCTTAAAGTCTGATTGGGGGATGTGGAGGGGGGGCAGTAGCCATTGCAGGAGACGAGCGGATAACAGCCGATCACTTTCCAGACGCCACCGGAACGCCGTGTTTGTTTTCAAACCTGAGCTCAGCTGTCAATCAGAAAAAACAGTGAAGAGATGAAATCTGCAAAACAAAACCTCAAACAGTAGAAGCAGATTATCTGGAAACAGTCCAAACCACAATACTTAACACTGAGTGTATGTGTGTGTGTGTGTGAGAGAGAGAGACAGAGACAGACAGAGAGAGAAAGAAAGAGATGTAAACACATAAATACAGTTTTTGAAAATATTGTTATGATATTGGCAATTTTAAACATTCCAATTCTAAAAATTTGCTGCTTTGACAGAGGAAAGTGTCAGAAATATTGACTCATCCTTCAGCCGCATGCGCTGCTGTTTCTCTGGATAGCGTCTCAGGACTCAGGCTGTTTGCTGTGTGTACTCAGCTGAAACATGAGCCACTGTAAATGATTAGTTTCTGGGCCGCATTCGTGAGATGAATGCAGGGAGATCTGTGTTCTGTTTCTCCGCTAATGAATTGAGGAATTTAGCTTGTGGCGTTTGCCTGTTGAAAGACACACCTTGTTTACTGCCTGAAAATTGTGAACAGGAGTGTGGTAAGACGCACACATACAAACACATATACACATACACTCGCACACTCTAACCTAAAACAAACAAAAAAATCTGCATTTTTGACATTTAAAAACAAACTTCATTTATTTAAACCACACACACACTTACACTGAAAATCACTTCTCTACACCTTGGGGTCCTAAAGGGACATATGCCTCACACATATATACAGATTAACTGTGTTTGTGTGTTTGCTGTTCTGTCTCTGAGAAAACTGATCTTTGCTTGATATTGAAACATAATTCAAGAGTTGAAGGACATCTGACTGGTAGATCGTTGAGATCTTTGTCTCCCACTGCTGTGAATGTGTTCAGGGTCAGAGATGTCCACCTGGGAGAAGACCTTGAGCGTCTGGCTCTGCATGGACTTCCAGATGGAAGAGTCTGGAAATGTTTGGATTGTCCAAACTCATGTTCTCGCCTCTTTGGTCGCAGGTACTCCAGAAAGTCTAGCAGAGAAGGAACGGCAGCTCTCCACCATGATCACTCAGCTCATCGGCCTGAGAGAACAGCTCCTGTCTGCCCACGACGAGCAGAAGAAACTCTCCGCCTCACAGATGGAGGAGCAACGTCAGCAGACGGAGCTAGCGCGCCAGCAGCAGGAGCAGGTGAGAACATCCATCCAGCCCACAACATCTCTGCAGCTGTGGTGGATCTGATAGATTCTACTCAACTGGGTCTTCAAGGAACTTGATTTGTTTGGTTTCCTCAGATCTCCAGACAACAGCAGCAGCTGCTTCAACAGCAGCACAAAATTAACCTGCTTCAGCAGCAGATCCAGGTCAGTGATTAAAAACATTCTGCTTACACCTACTAACGTAACTTTAAGAGAACATTTAGAGAACATTAGCGTTCAGTAACAGCCGTGTTGACACACACAATAGTGTGAACTGTGTTTTTAACAAAATGTGCTGCTTCGGCTTGAGTTGAAGTGTGTTTCAAGAACAGACTCATTCAAAGTTTGCTTTCTTAAAAATCATTTAATTGGATAAGTTGCAAAGTACACAGTGGTCACTCAACTAGTTTCTCACAAAAGTGGATTGTGTTTTTCCCTCCATCAAGCAATTATGTGAAATAAAAAAAATGAATGTAAAGTGTGTGTGTGTGTGTGTGTGGTGGTGCTCAAAGCAAGGTTACTGGACCACCCAGTCTAACACACAGACATACACAAGCTAGTCAGTGGCAGTGGTCAAGGTTTTTACACACATCATACACACATGAAAGCCAAGGGCACATTGAGCAGTTAGTGCCAGAAGATGTTTGCCTTCCTTTTCATTCTTTACTCAGTCTTCACCTTGTGTCTCAAAGCTCTCGCAAAGAACCCCTGACAGTTTTCTTCCCACACACAGAAAAAACACTCAGTGCGCCATGGTGAGATAAACCATCAGTCTTTATTCCCCCGTACTCAGATGTGTCGGGTAAAAGGAAAGACAGGAAAATGTCTTTTAAGTGCACTTCTCAGGAGGAAGAACCAATATGTTCATGTACAATACAACCAATATGTACAAGTAAATGTTTTATTAGCTTGTTTCTGACTTTATATTAAGTTGCTTTTTTCTTAATTAGCATTGACGTTTTGCTAGAGGCTCACAGTGAACGTTCTCAGAACGTTGGCTGAAGGAAACGGACAGCCGTAAACTCCAGGCAGGGTATTCCTGCAGGCTGGGGCTGGTCTGAGGTGACGCAGGAGAGAGGAGAACACACAGGCTTATCTCTGTTGTATTCACACGTTTGTACACTTTGTGAGAACATTTTATTGACAGAACCCTAAACCTAACCTTAACCTTATTCTAACCTTAACCTAAAAGCAAGTTTATAAACCTCAGGGGTGTCAGAAAATGAGGGCCGGCTGTCCTCTAATGTCCCCCACCACCTTCCTCCTCACACTCTCTCTCTTTTTTTCTGTCTCTCTCTCTCTCTCTCTCTCTCTCTAGTGCTCTGTGTATTTTGTGAAGAGGTGACAGAATTCACAGGAGAAGCTGAACAAAAGCAACCGCTGTGTGCACACACGTACACACATACACACGCACACACATACACACACACATACACACGCACACACATACACACACACACACACACACACATATACACATACACACACACAGTTTAGAAAGGGGGTCTATGTTTTCTTAGAGCCTGTGTGGCATAGCAAAGCATTCAAAAAGGGCTGCTTTGTTTTTCAGTTTCCTGTGGAAAATAATAAATGGACGGATTTGTCTTCCATCTGTTTTTCATAGACACTCAATTGTTTTAGTCTGTTTCTCTCACTCTCTCTGTTCTTCATTATTATAATTGCTCATCACTGAGTGTGTGAATGACATCGGAGTGTGTTTTAAACCCTCAACACTCACATGTGGTGCGAGTAACAATGTGAGCGTAGACCACAGAATGCCCTTTGGTGTTCTCTCAGTCCAGCTGCTTGGAGACTAAAGTGAGGACAGTGTCTTAATCAGCACACAGATGACAGGAGGAAGAGGAGAGGAAAAACGTTACAGGAAAAAAAAACATCAGTTATAATAATCAATCATTTCCAAATAATAAATAATCAATGTTTCTAGAACTAGAACTAAACAGAAAGATTAAGGAAACGTTCTTACAATGTAAAATTGTTAGTTGAGAAAACACTAATGGTGGAATCAAGCGCAGGTTTGGTGTTAAGCGTGTACCGGGTCAGAACATGAGCGCTGCTGTCAGGCTGTGTTGGACGTCTGTCTGATCTCTGTCTGTGTTCAGCAGGTCCAGGGTCATATGTCTCCCCTCATGATTCCCATTTTTCCTCACGACCAGCGTTCCCTGGCTGCAGCTGCCCAGCAGGGCCTTTTCTTCCCGCCGGGAGCATCCTACAAACCCGGTAAGAGCGGAAAAATCCGCTTTCACTCTCTGAGACTTTTTTTGAGATTTATGGCTGTAGCCAATGTCTAGCAAGCACGTTTTTGTAATGTCTCCATTAAGTAACACAAATGTTGTGTTGGATGTTCCGGGTTTTAGGAACATTGTTGTTTGATCATTAAACAACGTTTTGTAACGTTTTGAAAACGTTTTTCTTGTTAAGCGATACGTCACTCTTGTCTCGACACGCCTTTTGTCTTCTTTTGTGAAAAGAGGACGGCTCCTCACGCAAGTGTTCGGAACACAAAACAAATCTGTAGGAAATTGCTGCAACACGCAGACTGACTCACCACCAGAATCCCTCCCCCTCATGTCCAGATATTGTTCTGAGGGTTAGAGGATGTGTCACTCAGGTTTTGTAATTAAACATTTAAAAGCGAGAATCAATGCCCATCCTTCTATGATTTCATCATTTATTTTTCCTTTGTCTCCTTTTGTCTCCTTTCCATTTGTAGGAATGTAACGTTAAAAAAACCTTTAAATAATAATAATGTTAAAAACAGAAGTTCAGAAATGTTAAATTAATGGTATTCTTTGGGTATAAGAACGTGTTTTCAAATTCTGTAGTGCTTTTAAAGTGTTATCTTAACAACTTAAGAAGTTTCTACTAATGTTACTACTAATGTTTACATTTTTGATAACACTGAGAGACTGTTTAGAAAACATTCACCAATATTCTGAGAATGTTTTCCCACCTGATTCCATTTGTGTTGCATTTGTTCTGATGTTGTGTTTTATTTCATCACATAAGTTTGATCTTGTGATTGAAACGTCTCTCAGGCTGCTGGTAGATCATAAACGGTTTGGGTTCGTCTCATTGTGTCTTTGCGTTGCTTCTCTTTCCCCAGCAGGTGAAAACTACCCAATGCAGTTCATTCCATCCACAATGGCAGCTGCGGCTGCGTCTGCGTCAGGACTCAACCCTCTCCAGCTCCAGGTATGTGCAGAAGAATTTATGAGACCCCCATAACTGTGTGAGCAAACCAGCTGTGTGCTAAATAACAAGTCAGAGCTAAATTACTCCCGTCACCCCTACAATCTTAAAACCTTCCAATCTCCCAGCTAAGAGTTTTAGGTTGTAAGAGCGTTTCAGTAACAAAGTGATACAAATGTTAATTTAAATGTTCCAGGAGCGTTCAAAAGAACCTGTTTTTTAACGTGGTATTTTCAACCATTGTTTTAAGCACAGCAGCAGTGGTTGATAAAAGCGAGAATCTCTCTGATAGCTGGAAATGTTGCAAAATGCAGCTGAGAGGAAAAATAGTAGCACGTTTTCTTCTTGTTGATGCATGTGTGCAGTTTGTCCTTCAGAGCTCATCGCTCTCAGCATTGAAGAGTTTTGACATGTTGGAACAATGCATGCAGCTGCATCTGTTAGGGCCGTCGCCGTTGCATGCGACTTGAGGAGAACAATCATTGGTGTTGAGGGTGTGGGAATGTCTATTCAGGTTAAAGAGCGGGTGCAAGTTTGGACGTGTCCCAGCTGTCAGTTTTAGGTTGTATGAACGTTGTCTTTGGATGTTAATGTGTTGTGGGTCGTCTCTCTCATTTTAGCAGCTCTATGCTGCTCAGCTGGCCAGCATGCAGGTCTCTCCAGCAGCAAAGGTACCTCTGCTACCCCACCACCCTAATTCCGGTGGTCCCATCTCCCCTTCTGTGTTGAAGAATGAGAAGAGGGCATCTCCGCCCCTCGCTCATGTCAAGGTACGATCCCTGCCTGGCCTGACATCTTCAGAAAACGTATTCTTTAGATGTTTGTGGAAAGTTTTAAAAATGTTTTTATGACCAAGCATCTGGGTTGGACTTGGAACTTTAAAATAACGTTGTGATACTTTAGGAGGAGGGAACGCAACCGCTCAACCTCTCTGCCCGACCCAAAGCAGCCGAGCCGCTCAAATCTCCCACATCCCCAACAGTCCCCAACAAGAGCAGCCCAAACAGCCTGTCTAAGAGCGGCGGGACCCCCAGTCCCATCGGAGGGGTGGGCCGCAGCTCATCATTGGGTAATTCTAATTTATTTCACGTTATCACTAGAGTTTAATGCAGAAAATCTTTCTAATGTATAAAGAGTTTCACAGCCAAGCAACCAAATGTACAATTTTGCTTTTTGTTAGCCATAATTTTTCTCAACAAACATGGTTAATACACTTTCACTGTAAGAAAACTGTGGTTAATTTTTTTTACCCAAACTGTTGGGTGTTGAGGACCCCCTTGACCTCAAACACAACACAGCCTCCATCTTTTATTGTATCTGCGGTTAAACTGAGTGATTTGTCTGCAGATGTTCTGTCCAGCCTGAACTCATCTGGACTGTTTGGAGATCAGGATGCAGTGATGAAGGCCATCCAGGAGGCGAGGAAGATGAGAGAGCAGTTTCAGAGAGAGCAGCTACATTATCATGCACAAGAAATGGAAGCTAAGCTCTCTGCTCTCTCCAACATCAGCCTGAACAACTGCAGGACTGATAAAGTGAGTTCCTTCAACATCTTCACCACCACGTTTCTTCTGCTGTTCTATTTGCCTAATTTTTGTAACATCTTAAAAGTTCCACTAACAACTTCAGGAAAAGTTTTAAAAAATGTAATAATTTCTGGAGAACCTCTGGAGAACATTATACAATGCTCTGAGATGGTTCCATGTCTTTACTGGCCACATTGTGGAACTCATAATCTTGTTTTCTTAAACATAATGGTCAAATCTAAGCCATTTTAATTGAAGACATCCTCTAAACCGCTGTATTACACACTCTTCTTTTGAGATTTCACGCTCTTTGTTTGTTTTCTGTGGAAGTGGGTACGATATGTGAACGTTTCCCTCCCTTCCTCTTTTACATTCTACCTCCACCAACCTCGCCTCATCCTCTCAAACTCTTTACCTCACAACCTTGTTCCAGGGTTTGCTCATGGTCAATCACAAGAATTTGCCGCTACACAACATGGATGTGGCGTCAACAATAGCTGAAAGGAAACATTTGTCAACAGTTGGCACACACCCATACCTGCATTGTTCTTACCTGGCAGGGCTTAACGCTTTTTTCTTGTCCTCTTTTGTCCGGTTCTGGGTTTTGTCTTCTCACGTGGATGTCGGGCAGCTTGCCTCAGGTGAGCTTTGAATGTTTATCTAAATGAAGATTGAATAAGGTTGAAGGTTACCCCACATCTCATTTCTGTCAGAGTGAAAATGTGACTGAGATGTTTGGATTATCACTGTTGCTATAGGTTACTGAACACAAAGACTCATTGCTGTATTGAAGTCAATAGGACATACCTTGATTTTTTTTTAGTTTCTTTAATTTTTTTAGTTGGCTTTTGCACCCTTATTTAAGAATATACAGCTAATCATTTTAGGTTGTTAGAACTAGTGTTTTCATCGAGTAAAAATGTAGTTTTAATGTTTTAGATGCTGTAGTACGTTGCTTGGTCGTTTAACCAATGTAGTGCAAAATGTGAAATTTTTTGTTTTTACTAATGTTCAACTTCAAGAACGTTTTTGATAACTTTTATAAAACTTTTAGAGAACATTAGTCAATGTTGTAAGAACATTAGCCAATGTTTTCTCAGTATTCAAATTCCAGGAGCTGGTTCCCTTTTAAGACATCTGGATTCCCCAAATTGCCTCACAGTTGGCACAGCTGAGCAGCTGGAACAGTCTGAGACCATTTGACTGAAGCTGAGCTATTTATACGAGAGGAAAAGCGTCACTGTATGGTAGCGAGATTTGTAAGTACAGGGTAAACACCAGCACAATGCGCTTCTGCCTGAAATCCACCCGCTGCAGCTGCAGCTGCGGGCAGAGCTGCAGTCCTCAGGCGCATGTCCTGCGGCCGGCCTGATTGAATCCTCCTCCGCTGCGCTCTGGATCCATTCCAGACGTTCAAAAGTTCCACCAGCTTTGCCATCACTTCTTCTGGGTTATTATTTTAGCCTTCCTCTGCCGTAACGAAACCCATTCAGTACCAGACTTTGAGGACGGAGGGGAGGGAGGATAGCGGAGATTATTGTGGGTGTCTTTTTCCACTTCAGCTCAGAACCGTGTGGTTATAATTTCAGATGTGGCAGCGGCTGCATGCTGAACTCATTTGTGGGAAGCGTCAGAGACGGCGCGGTTAGCATGGGAGGGACACAACGTGTACCGTGACATCTTTTCTTTCATGCATTGTTACCATGTTTTTCTCCTTCGCTCACCACTTTTTCCTTTTCTCCTCCTTTCTGGCACGGAGTTTGGGGCTCTTGCCGTCTTGCTGTTGTGCTGCACATTATAAATGTATCTTTTTGCAGAGCTACAGAGATTCGCCGGTGATTTAGCCTCCGGCCCGGGGTGACACAAACCCTTGATTGCTGCTTCTGTGGCATTAAAAGAGATTAAATGACACCATAAAATGATCAAAAAGTTGTTTATTTATGGCAGTAGTTGATGCAGACTGTAGTAAAGCCATTTTAGACCATTTTCTTTTTTACATCTTCCAACAGTCTGTAGTTTCTCAGGTAAGATGTACACAGGTAACTGTTTCTGAACCAGCTTTAAACATTTTGTTTTGGGTTTGCAGGAAAGATCACATTATGAAAACCTGGGGCATCATTTGAGTAAACTTGGTGAAGGCAGAAAGATTGGTCACAGGGTCATTGATCTCACCAGACCAGAGGATTTCGAAGGTAAGCATCTGTCTGTCTGTTGGCCACACTTAAACCCTTGCATGTGCCGTATATCTGATGCCACATCTAACTGAGAACATCATCAAAATGTTGGCTAATGTTCTCTTAAAATCCCTTCAGTAACGTTAGTATAACTTATTATCATTATACATCATACCTGTTAAAATGTTTCCTAAGTAACATTAGACAAATGTTCTTACAGCCTTAAATTGTTAAATAGGGCTGAATTTTACTTGACAGTGAGGTCAGGTACTGTTCGGTCACATGGTCAGATGGTTCTGATGGTTCATGGTTCTGATTAGCTGGTTGATGACAGAAGGGTTGGACAGTCTTGGCTGTCCTCCAGTTTGGGCTGCATTGCCACAGCTTGGGTTTGAAGTTCTGGGCACAGACGTGCAAATTCTGATAGCACTTACTTGACAACGCATCATCTCCTTTTGTAGCCCTGTAAGCAAACATTAGCGTTAATATGCGCCAGTGTTTTTCCCTGTGTAAAACATTTGTAACGGCTTTTATGGAAACCCAGATGAAAATAACATTTTAAAAACAATAAAAAACATACCTAGATGATTTATTACCAGAATAAAAAAAATAATATTTGAGAATTGCGTTTCTGAATGTTTTAGTAAGATACACAGACTCGTACAGTAACTGCCGCTGACAGCAGAGGAAAATTACTGACTGGACGTTACAGACGTACAGCTTCTCAGACCTTGAAAGACGTGTTATAAGTGTAAATCAGCTCTCTGTCGCTGCCGTAGCTCCAGAATCCTTTAGGCTGCATGAACTAATATTTGCAATTCATGCAGGAAGCAAATGAACAGCTGCCAACAGTCAGAGAGAGCGAGAGAGTGAGACTGTTGGAAAATAACGGCGGTTTATGGAAATATATTGAATTTCCTTCATTTACAGAGAACCACGAGCAACAGGCATCAACTCACCACTAACTCATTAGGTGTTTCTAAGCTCAGATGAGAAACATGAACTAATACCACAGAGGGTTTAGTAGCTCTTTTGTGTGAGTTTGACTGCCAGACAGGTTGAGTCGTGGGTGTGTTTAAAGTGTCTCTGTCTGACAGAGTCTTAGCAGAAGAAAGGATGTGTTGAGAGATGGCAGGGGCAGGAAGACGGGCACGTTTTTTGGCACTGATTTGTTAGTTTAGTTACATGTTTGGTCAAACAATGTTTTTGTGTAAAAGATTGTCAGTGAGTGAAAATTAGTATCTACTTTTACAATGCAGCTAAGAGTGAATGTGTGTGTATGCATGTGTGTGTGTACATGTTTAATTTTGTGTGTTCCATGTATTAATTGTCATTAAATGTAAGATGCATTGTAAAAAGCGCAGTATAAATTAAACTGTACATCATTAAAAAAAGTTTGAATAATGTTCTTACAACCAATCAGTAATGTTAATACAATGTCTAACAAACTGGACATTTTAAATGTTCCTAGAACGTTTAGAATAATGTTTGCCTGAAGAATGGAGCCTCCTGCTGGCTGCATGCGACAGATCAGGGTTTTCTTCTCACTTTTCTTGTGAGGAATAAGGAACTAAATGGCTCTGCAGATAATTACTATTATTGTTGGCCAACAGGAGGCGTTGGTTCCACCGAGACGCGGGTCTACAGGGAACCCAGAGGAAGAAACAGCAACGAACCACACATCAAACGGCCCATGAATGCCTTCATGGTCTGGGCCAAAGACGAGCGCCGCAAAATCCTGCAGGCCTTTCCAGACATGCACAACTCCAACATCAGCAAAATCTTGGGTAAGTCCACGCCGTATCATTTCTGCAGTAATCTTTATCCTACAAATCCCAAAACAACCTCCTGTGATCATCAGGATCTCGCTGGAAGTCCATGACGAACCAGGAGAAGCAGCCTTATTATGAGGAACAGGCCCGGCTCAGCAAGATCCACCTGGAGAGGTATCCCAACTACAAGTATAAGCCCCGCCCCAAACGCACCTGCGTCATCGATGGCAAGAAGCTGCGCATAGGCGAGTACAAGCAGCTGATGAGGTCGAGGCGGCAGGAGATGAGACAGATCTTCATTGTGGGGTAGGTGCACAAAAGCGTTAGGAGGAACAGCGGGGGTCTGTCCACTACGAGGGGCTCTCATTAGATCTTAATGAATGCAGTTTAGAGCTCACAACATTAATACATCCACACTGTGTGCCAGTAAAGTCTCTGCCTGTTGTATTATAGGCCGCTGTGTTTCAGAAACGTTCTTACAACCTTAGACTGTTAGCTGGATGTGCTACTTTCTCAACAACTAATTTTTACTTTTTTTTCTTTTCTTTAACCAAATAAAGTTGCAGTTTACAGCCTTAATATATAATTTTTCAAGCAAGCAGATGTTTTGTTGTTGTGTACACAAACACTCTCTTTGTGGTTATATTGAGCATCGATGCTAATGTTTATTTGACTCTAACATCCTCAGGATTTGATCTGGGGTTGAATCCCACTAACAGTGTTTTTTTCAGCTACTTTAAAGTAGTGGTTTGGTAAATTTAGTCTGAAAGAGAGGGCAGTGGAACTCGTACAGCCTTTATTTTAGGATATCAGGGTTGAGTATGAATGTGGAGAGAACCGCACGGCAGATGTTTGGAGCTCAGCTCTGTAATTTACTGTGTGTGGTGTCTGAGCAAAACGGCTGTTCCAGGTGTTTCCATTTTAACAGCTAGAAATACGAGAGCTGGAGTATCAGTCAGTCTGTTAAAGATCAGAAACTGTGTCTCTGCCAAACAAGCGTCTTTGTCGCCCTAAAAGAAATTTTTACAATCATTCCCAAATTATTGTCACTGACAGGAAATCATTTTTACAGGGCTACTGTTTTAACTCTGAATTTAACAGCGGAGAGTTTTATGTTTTTTGTGCACTTTCATACATTCTTTCCATTCTCTTTTTCCCCAAAATTGTAATTGTTTTTTTTAAACACTAAACTTGTCAACCATCTCTTGTGCTTTTTGGGCTTTGCAAAAAGCCAAAAATCTCCATCCAGCTAACGCAGAACAGTTTTACAACGTTGGCTATCGTTCTCTAAAAATAGATATACTATTTTAAAGACATTAGTAAAAAGGTACAGAATTGAAAAAATGTTTGAATAACGTTATTATAACCAAGCATAAACATTAATACAATGTAAAAATTAACATTTTAAATGTTTTGGGAACTTCATCAGCATATATCTGTTTTTCTCTCTGCATCAGGCAGCAGCCGCAGACACGCATCACCTCCGCCACGGGTGTCATCTATCCTGGTGCAATAACCATGGCGACCACCGCGTCCTCTCCTCACATGACGTCAGACGGATCCAGTGCCTCGGCCAGCCCTGAGCCCACCGTCCCCGTCATCCAGAGCACCTTCAACGTAAAGATGGAACCCGGGACCCTGGTGTCCAGCGGACCCCTCAACGGAGAGGATGAGGTGGACATATACGAGGACTTTGAGGATGAGCCCAAATCAGACTACAGTAGTGAGAATGACACACAGGAGCCCATAAGTGCCAACTGAGGTTCAGACATCCAACGCTGAGGTAGACGCTGAGGTAGACGCTGAGGTACAATCTAGCGAACAAGGAAAAAGACTTTTGGGAGTTTGCGTGCAGATGTGACTCCTACAGATTTAACAGCTATTGGTCTTAAGTGTTTCTCTGAGTGAGAAACAATTTGATTGTGTTTTTTTGGCTTTTTTAATTATTGAATTTGTGTTTTGATTATGGACATTGAACAAGTTAGGTGGTTTCTTCTGACATTTTGAATGGCATAACTCACAGTCTTAAATTTGTATGAATTGACACAAGCATTTATTGTTTTATTTTTCTTCGTAAACGTAAATGACTGTTTTCACAGGGTTCTGTTCTCACTCAGGAATGCGGTACCAGCCAACAGCTCGTGAATGTTTTTAATCACAACTATTTAAGATGAAAAAGACATTTGAATTTGACATTTTATAATGCGATAAAACTGAACAAATCCTCACATATGCTGAACGATACAGGTTGTTATTTTATTAATATTATTGTTGTGGTTTAAGAAGCCCAGATGTGCCAAATATATCACAAGCTTCCTGCCCTTAAATCTTAAAAATGTAAAGTCTTAAGGAAGAGCGCAAGAGTCTTTGACAATCTCAGAGTCCTCTTCCAGAACTTAAAACACTCACGTTTTTTTTAACTGCTATGTTCAAAAACTCAGGAACAAAGTGTGTCATCATTTATCAGGAGTTGAATGCAGTTGTCTGTCTGCCCTCAGCACTCAGTCTCTCACAGTGATTGTAGAATTATCTGGTGATCTAATAACAGGTTTGGTGCATCATAATCTCTGTTGTCCTAAAGTCTGTTTCATTTGATGTTTGGCCACTTAGGCAGAGGAAAAAATAAATAAACTACTAATAATGGCACTTACTGTTGAAAATGTTCTATAGGATGTGTTGATTTATAATGATTTTATTTACGGTACACTTACATTTTTAAAAATGCATGTTTAAACAACAGAGCTAGTGATGCACCAAACACTCAGAAGATCTAGAACAGACCAGAAATGTCACGGCGAGGCTGCTGGCCACTGCAATACCTCCAGACGTCTGAAGGTACTAATTCCAGCACTTATCTCAGCAGGTGAAGCAAATGCATTCAGTTAAAGGTACGGGGGGCATTTTCAGAGAGGCTAGCAACAGCAAGCTAGCTAGCAAAGCCACGCCTCCTCCCATACGCGTGACCTCAGGCAGACATCCGATCATTACGTTGTGATTGGATGAACATTTTGTGGCCTTTTGTCTTCCATAGAAGATGGAAGTGAAGCTATCAGGGTGTGAAGAGACTTATAACGTAACAAAATTGATTGTGGAATGTAGAAATAATCGTCTACGTTTCAAACACGTGTTTGTCGTGATTTTTACACAGTACATGGTTTAGCGTTCCCCAGCATCCATGTTCTGTTGTTTTCTGCCCTGTTTATCGCCCAACGTTTATTGTTTAAAGCTGTTTTATGTGTTTGCTGGTGGATTGGTTTAATTTATACATTTTTTCTTGACCCTGCCAAGCCAATTCTGTCTGCTGGTAGTACACAAAAAACTGAAACTCGATGCGCTTGTATAGATTAAACAAACACAAAAGAGGAAACAAAGGAAATGATTTACAGACTTAGACACAATGACTCAAAAGTGTTACAAGCACTGGATATAAATGGTATTTTGCTTTTCAGTTCTTTGACTAATGTGAAGCCATGTTGCCAGAGAAACATCTACATGAACAACTCGCCTGTTATGGACCCGTGAGCTCACCTCAGGGTTGCCAGATTTGAGTCATGTTTCTCCTCATATTTTATTTATGCAAAGACATTTGATGAATGAACACTTTCAGTCCAGTGCTGTCTAGAAAAGAAAGAACCGTGTTTTCAGCTGACAACCTCAATAGCACATTTTAAAACTCATGTATTTTTGTTTTGTATATTGTATTTGAAACTCTAGTGCATATCACATTTATTTATTATCCATTATTGGCTCTAAAAGTGTCAGTAGAACCTAAAGGACAATCAGAGAACAAGAATAAACATGATGGCATTTGAAAACGAATCAGAGCTCAAAACAAATTATCTTTTCATAATAATCTTTTTTTAACTTCATCTCATTACAGATTGTTTGCATTGTAAATATAAAAAAGAAACAGAATCTATTGTAACTGAAGTATAAAAAATGTATTTTACTTTTTGTGTGTGGCTGTAAGTTTCCATCCCTGATGGCTGAGCAGTATTTGAGACACAGCTGAGACACCCTGAGATGTTTGAACGATAAACCTCACACTCCAGGCATCACATCCGATCTCTCTGTTGTTCATGCATACAGACAATTTTTAAATTATTGTACCTCATTTTTTACAAGTTTTTCAAAATTATGAGGGATGCTAGCAGCCTGCTAACACTTTCCCTTTGTTTTTGCGGTTGTGTGTGTGTGAGTGTGTGTGAGTGTGTGTGTGTGTGTGTGTAAAGACCAGTTTCTCAGCAGGTACATTGAGCAGGTATTATTGTTTGGGCTTTACAGATACAGAATAAATCTGTTGCTGCTTTTTAAAAATCAAAGTTTTACAACTAACATGTAAATAGTTTTTCATAATATTCTGTACAGTCCAGTGTAACGTTCAAAAAGTTTCACATTTTTGTACAGTTCAAATAGAAGCATTTTCTAAATGATAATATTGTTTAAAAAGGAATGACAGTAAAATATTCTGCTTGGCTTTTGTATGTATGTAGACCAACAAGTCATTGGTTTCTATAAACAGTATTGAGACGAGGTAAACAAATATAGATCTGTGTCCAGACATCAGTCCTCTTAGACGCAATTCTGTGTATTAATCCACCTTAGTGGATTGTGCAGTTACACTGTCCTCTACACAAGCAGCATTTGTCATATAATGTAGCACGATTTCTACAGTGTGCTTTTAATTCACTGATGTACTGAGACAAGTTATGGGTTTTCTGTTTGTTTACCTCTAAAGTGTCAAGTTTTCCCACCATAGATAGTTATAGACACATGACAACATCTCATCACTCATGTTTTGTACTGCTGTTGAAACTTATAAATTAAAGAGATTTTGTTTAACATGTTGTTTGTGTGTTTTGTGTAATAATTTAGTAGCAAATGGAGGAATTACTCTGAAGTAACCATTTTAAAAGGTAAATGATATTGCTGCATCTAAGGTAAACAGCTACGGATTATGCATAGAAATGCATAACATTTATTGCACGTTGTTGTGAAAGTTACGATCTCATGTGAAGCTGATCGGAGCAGCAGGTGAGGTTTAATGAATGACTTCTGCGCATGCGTAGAGCAACAAACGCTTCAACCCGACAGCGAAACGTCGGCGGATCATTTAAAGGTAATTTATCACCATCAACATACAAAACAAACGTGATTTTATTACAAATATTACAAACGAGATAATATTACAAATCCTATATTATGGGTTTGGTTAAGTTGAGCTCTTGAATAATAATGACGTGTGGCAAAGTTTTATAAACTAGTTGTTCAGTTTAAAAGTTTCTCAAACTAGTTTCTAAGTTGAGAAAATAAACTAATATAATACTTTCTGTTGTTTTGAGTAACTTATTGCGTTGTCAAAATGGTGATGTTTTATGTTATATATTATATTATCATTGTAAATTGTAATATTGTAATGCATTATATTGTTTTTGTGTGGTGTAGAAAGTCTTACACGTTGTTCTATATGATTTTAAAAAATATATGTTTTCTAAAGATCTAAACCTTAAAAGTTCATGTAAGTTCAGTCACTTGCACAAAACAGACTGAAAGCAATGGCCTGGTGCCCATGTCACTGTCTGCCCTCTGAAATCAATGCACCCAAATGTCATCAGGTCGTGTAAGGCCCTGTAATGGCCCCTGTAAACCCAAACCCTTAAAATAAGACCCAGCTGGGGAGTTTTGGAGAGTTTTGGGACGTTGACGTTTAGCTTCACTTTGCATTAACGTGTCCAATATCACCACTGAGAGCCAATAGTCAACAGTAGAAGATCGGAGACCTTGTGAAATTGTGTCAGACCTGTAGAAAGGAAAGATAAACTGGATTTTTTATCTCTTGAGAAGCCAGTAAACATTAAAATAAATGTTACATTCAGAGTTATGAAAGCACGACTCAGGTTTAACTTAAATAACAAAAACATTACAATTAATGTTTTATAAAGGTTCTCCTTTTTTGTAGACGTTACATTGCATTATTGTGTGTTATATATTGCGTTATAAGACACAATAACATTAACATAAATAAGGCTTATGATATTCTTGGAAAAATCCTGGATTTTTAAAACGGTTCTACCATCTTTTTTGGAAGGTCTTTCTGGAGGCTGAAAGCACCCTATTTGCTTTATCATCATATTTAAAACATTGTTACACAAGACGTCTGTAGAGTCTGCAGTCTCTGTGAGGAGATGTCTGTGTTATGTTGTCTGTGTGTTTCACAGGATAAATGCCCACAGCCTCTTATTCTAACCATGTTAGAGGCAATAATGTTCTGGTGGTCGGTTTCAAAAGCTGTAAATTATTAGCTAGTGCCACGGCAGAGCTAATGTGCTGGCAGATCTATGCCAATAAAATATGTCTGCAGTTTTTTGAGCTGTGACTCTGTAGAACTTCTGTTTATTATAGCTTTGATTTTGCCAAATGTGCTACTGTTAAAACAAACCGATATGCGCTTTACTGCACCCATCATGAGTTTAACAGAGGAGAAACCTTTTTTTAATGGTTTGCTTTCTGTAGCGCATGCAAGCCAAACTGCTAATGACTTTTTAAGCTCAGTGACTTGAGATTTCATCTCCAGCTGTAGCTTTGCTGCAGTCCTGGGCTGTTTAAATGCATCTATGGCCTTGTAACTTGACATTTGTATTTTCTGCAGCCAGACTTCACCACTACTTAGTCAATGTTATGCGTCTGAAATGATTGTTGCATATGGGATGTTTTATACGAGAAGCCTGTGTAGTCATGTTTATTTGTAATGGCTTCTGTCTGCACAGAGACTCATTGTAGACTCGTATTTCTTTCATTGAACACATCACACTAAAACAATATTAATGCACAAGATTAAGTGAAGGCCTTTTCCATGACTTTTTCCATGACAGTTTTTTCTTGTTTTACCCTCTGTTTATATTGTTTAGTAATATTAAAAGGTTTTGCACTGTAACACCAAATGCATATTCAGTATAGCATAAACATAAACACACTTAAAACATTAGGGACTTTAATGTTAGTTGTGTGTCTAGTATTATTAGATTATTAACGCCATCTTGTGGAAATATTTTGAACTGCATATAAAATAGATACCTGAAGAAATGGACAATAGTTTGTATGATTCTTCAAAACATCAGATTAAACCTAAAACCTTTAAATGTGATTTTGTGAAGTTAAAAAGCGTTTTAAATAGAGTAAAAACAGAACCAGTGACACGCATGAGGTACAGATAATAAAACCCATTTATACTATAACTATATACATTTGTGTCATTTATTGTTTGTCCTTATTGGACAACAAACGCAAGATTTTGGTTTGGCCACATGGTGTCAGTATTTCACAAAACCTGCAGCTCTGCTTTCTGAAGATGCAGATTTTGTAGATATTGCTGTGACACTAAATCAAACTTAAAACATTTTCTATTGTGTGATGCTTTTAAAACATTCTTTTATCTGCTGAAGAATATTGCTTTATATATGTGATATATAACACAAAAAACATTAATGCAATCCTTTTGTGATACTTCAGTTTTAAAGAACACGTTCTGTCTCATAGCAGCTGAGGACTGGCAGTATTAAAGACACACTGAGTGTTTGTGAAACTTCTGAATGTCAGTGACGTCTGCTCTCGTCTGAAACGTGGTGTGACGCGTGTTCAGAGAAGCATGAAAGCTTGGAATCGTCTCCAGTATTGATCAGGTCTTACCCGTGTGTCTCTCATTGATCCACAGTATTGATCCAGGGATGGATGTATGATTTAAATCTCTGATATATATTATATACAGTGGAAACAGCAGCGAGTTAATGGCTCTCGGTTCTGATTTGTGTGTTTTAGTATTTAAAAGGAATATTTACACACAGAGTTAAATCACTTCACTGTAACATGTGCAGTGCTGATTTATACACAGCTTTACATAACCGGCTTATGCAATGAATTAGTTCCCAGCTAAAAGCGTTTGGGTTGTAGGAACGCTTCTCTAATGTTGTATCAATGTTAACTTAGTATTTCACTTCTGTACAGTGGGCACCCTTTTAGATTACAGCAGTTTCACAAGATATCTACCCACTATGTGGTCTTTTAAAACTCTTATTTAAAAAAGCCTATTGCTGTATAGGCTGTATGTGTATTTGCGTCTGTTTTCAATCCCAGAATGCAACAGACGTTCATCATCAAGCGCTGTGGACGCGGTGATGATGTTTCTCAGTTTGTGTTCTGATCCGTTCACACAAAACCACATTAGTCATTTGACACGACTATTAATCTGAACTCTGAATATGATTTCTGCTGAGAATTCAGACAAATATCCTCTGCTTGGTTTGAGGCCAAAACGGCCATTTCATCTCCATAAACTGGCTCCAGAAGACTGTGAAGTGGAAAGAATTGATTGTTTGTTCCGCTGGACTTTTCTTGTTCCGCTCAGGGTGAGAGATATTGCAAAATATCAGCCTTTAATATTCTGCCATTGAGCTCATTAGTGGATCTGCATCACTTTGCTTCCAATCAAAGGAAATTGCCTCTTACTGTAAATAAAGACATTCAGTAGGGACAACACACACAGCCACCCTATAACTCTCTCTCTTAAAGAGACAGTGTGCCCCAAAATCATTATCTAACCCTCCTTTCAAACCTGTATGACTTCTGAAAAGCACAAAAGAAGATATTTAGAGAAATGTCTCGGTGGTTTTGTGTCCATACAGTGGGAGTCAAAGGTTAACAACACACTTTAAAGTATCAGCTTTTGTGTTCCTCAAAAGCAAGAAACTCAAAAGTTTGGAATAAAATGAGGGTGAATTAATGATGAAAGAAGTTTTATTTTGGGATAAACTTAAGAAATCACTCAGTTAGAATCACCCAGGATGATTTATTTCCTGTTAAAAGTTGTAATAGACAAAACGGTACATCTGTAAAAACAAAACAATTAATAATAATGTAAAACATTTAAGCATGTTTTTGTTAAATATGTAGATGATTATCCAGTCATTTGAGGAGCTCATGTAATGAATGCTGAATTATTTTGACAGATACTTTTAAACAGATTATTGTTGGACTGGCAGCTGGCCTCGCGTTCCTCCGTATTTCATTACAGAAATGCATCCGTTCAGTTTTAAATTGCTTAGCATTTTAGACGGCATGTTTAAATAGAATTTGTCATAGGTGAGTTCATTGGCCGCCTGCCATACAGTCACTAATCCAGACTGTACATCATTGGCTGCTTTATTTAGCTCCATGCGTTGATGTATTTCATTTAAATCACTCCATTTCTTTAAAGTTGGATGTACAGCATCAGAGTTGTAATCCATTTAGTTAATGGCATCTTGCTGTGGAAATTCACCATCACACGTCCACAAACTCAGTAATACGTCAACATTAGCAAATACCTGCAGGGTTTTGTGTTACTGTCTTTTAAAAGTTGCAGCCCAAAACTTTTTTGGGTTAAAAATAAACCAAAATCAGTTATTGATGCGAGTACATGACAGATCAGTGTTCAACACAATCTCCTTACCCTGATTCACAACTGTAAGTTTATTATAATGATTTATCATTTGAGCTATTGGGTCCATTTTCCTGGGAACATAAAGTTTGTAAAGAAACCTGCAGTTTTAAGTTTCAAACAGAGATGGTGAGAGAGAGGCAAACATAACGCCTGCACACAGAAAATAAACTACGTACTTTAATTGCAGAAAAAATGAATTACTGTACACATTCATTTCCAAAATTGTTTAATTTTTTTTAATTGAAATGTTCTTGCAACCAAATGCTGTTAGCTGTGATAGCGGGTCTGTGCTGGATTGAAATGACAGTAAACGGCTGTTGTGTTTGTATTTTAGGGAATTGATTTGACAGTAAACAAGCTCCCGTGGGCTGCTGGGAGTTACAGACCGGCGTCACAATTAGCCACTGAGAAAAGTAACATGACAGACGCTCTCAGGGGGTCCACTGTCAGTAATATTACTCACAGGACCCAATAACATCACATCACATGTGTAACTGTGGGCATGAGGGACAAACAAACACAATCATGCACAGCTTGACACCTTCATCAAACATCTAGCATCTTATATATTTACTAAAATAAGACCTTTATCAGGTTTTCATTATTTACTTTTGCTTGGATGCAAAAAACATCAAGTATCAAAATGTTATTGATCATGTCAGATTAATCCACTTTGTGTTAGAATCAAAACTGGTTGGACAGATAATTTCAACTCCATATATGATTTATTTATATCTGAATCTTGGGCCTATAGACTTTACAGTTACACCCTCTACATATAATATATTTATATTACTTCAAATTCATTTTAACTTATACTTATATTCATTATAGTCCTTTTTAAGCAACTGGACAATCACAACTGTAATAAAAGGTTTAATTCTGATCGTATCAAGAAGGCATTAAAATGTGATGGCCAGGATGGACTGTGTTTTCGCATGAACCAATAACTGACCAATAACCATCCAGTCAATAAATCACATCACCCAAACCTTATGTATCTAAAATACATTTTAATCTTGCTCAAATTCACAATATTACAATTTGTAATTAGATGGATCCCCTCCTTCAGTTACGTACTGTACAACAGTGATGTGACATCATGGCACAAAACATATTCAGAAAACGATGTATTTATGCTTTAATACGATCCCCAAACTATGAGACACATCAGAAGAACGTGAGGCAGACAGACTGAGAGTCCAAAAATGATGATGGTTTTTGTTGCTACGTTAAAGAGCAATAAATAATCAGTTTTAATGTCTGGCTGGATGGAAATGACGGAAACAAGCTGTCAGCCGGAGTCCGTTGTGATGCAGACGAGACGTTTCTCCTGCTGACTGAGACCAGAGAAGAATTGTGGATGTGTGGACTGATGACCTGTTAAAATGTTATCGTGAATGTTACTGTCGTTGTACATCATCACAGTTATTAGCAATATTCATCACATTAGCAACATTCAAGTTGTTAAGTTGTTTGTGGAATGTTTTAAAAATTCATCACAAAAAGTGTTTAGTAGGTTCAGAGAATAATTAAACTAACATTTTAAACAGCTGTTACTGAATGCAAACGTTAGGGAAACATTTGAGTAACATAAAACTGTAAGCTAGAGAGGTAAACCAGGCCACACACCAGAGATGATTGTTTACTCCTGACTGAATCTCCTTCGTCTGCCGAACGCTTGTGATCCGACGTTAGTTGGGACGAATTTATTGCCTCCGATTCCACCGGAGCGGCTTAGAAAATCAGCCAGGCGATGCGTCACACATGTGGCTGTGTTACAGCCTCTCTTCTGTGCTGTAACACTGACAACAAAACATGACCAGGAATGAACATTCAAATGAACACGAGTTCACAATCACATATTTAGCTTCCTGTAGACATCTTATTTATATGTACGCTATTTATTGTATTTAGTAAACAAATGACCAAATTGGCAGCAGTAATATTTCTTACCTATTAATGTATGTTTGTATGTATATAAGGTTTGATTACATTTAACCTGTCAGACTAAAAAACAGGCATATTTCTGAACTTTAAACAAACAATAGGCTAAAAATATCTTTCTAAAAATATCTTTATTAGATCAGGAGCAAAATCAAATCAAAAGAAACAGAAACTTTGCTGTGGGTCAAAAAAGGACTGCCACTATCTACCAATGACATTCCCCATTTTGTGAATAAATTATATAAAGTAAATATAGATCCAGTGACTATCTGAGATTTGGTTCTCTGCCAAAGAAAGTAGAAAAAATGTTCGAGTCAATCAGACAAGCAAACTTCCACATGCGCTCGCATTTCAGGGCCAGGGCATGCGCTCGCAGCCGTCGCTGATTAGATGCGATCGATCGCCTCTCCGTATCCACCAAACGCATCACTGTCTTGCAGGCTGCGTTTCTTGCCCGGTGTACCGGATCCTACGTTGGTGCGAGGATAGGTCTGCAGTTTGTGCAACTCTTGCGACAGTTTGCCCAGCACACAGGTGCTGAGGCTGGAGCAGCGCTTGGACACGGTTCTGCCCAGGCTGTGAGGAAAGAGACCACATGCAGAAAAGCTCATAGACATGTAGGCATGCAGCTGCATTTGTTGCGTTCACATACAGCATAGAGACAAATGACAGGATGCATGTTGGCATGCTACCCCAGCTAACAGGGAACATTCTCAGAATGAATTATTAAAACGTTCTTGTAGTAATTTTTGTAAAAAAAATTCTTGTTAAATACATATCATTAACAATTGTATCGTTTCTTACAAAACATTCTTACAATCAAGCAATAATGTTATGAAATGTCTCAAAACGGATGTTAAAAAATGTACTTAATGTTAGACAAACGTTCCTACAACCTAAAACTGTTTCATGCTTCAACATGCTTCATTCGTACAGTATCTGAGTCCCGTTTCATATCTTCACTTTAATGACGTTAGCAGGACTCATAACACACTTTATAACTCATGCTTTTTCATGCCATTTGATTTTCTCATTCTCATGCAGAGCAAACAGCTATTTACAAATGACTGGAAGAAATAAATAATGTTTTTCATGCAGGTTAAACTTGGCAGAGATCTGAAAGCATAAATGAACTCCTATCTGAAAACCCTCACATACCTGTTACACAAAACAAGTACACGTTTGCTTGGCATTAATGAAGTATTGAGCTTGTAATGTTGACATTTCAGCTTATTTTCTTAAACATGAGAGAAACACATCAGTTTATACTCGCTGAATAATTCAACTAAGTGCATTTCAGAAAGACGTAACGTGTGTCAGTATTAAATGTTTTTTCTTTACCTGTTTTCCTCAGCAGTTTGTGGCTCCATGTCCTCCGCAGTCATTTGCACAAACTCTTTGACAATCGCATTAAGCAGTCGTCTTGCTTCGTAGTCAGTAAGCGCAGTTTCCTCTTGTGTGGCGTCCAGCGCAGGCCTGCGACCAACATCCTTATATTATTATTACGTCTCCTCGCTCAGGAAACGATGCTAATGGTTGTGGTGTTTTTCTACAAAAGCACTTTTTGCTCGCAACAACAAACCCTAAACGTAATCTAAACAATCTGCTAAGAGTGTGACGCTTAAAAGCAAAGCTGTCCCATTGCCAAGTTGAGTTTTACGCTGATCGATATTGTCGTAAGCAGAGTGGCTTCGGCTGAGATTCATCTGATGTAATCAAACACTGATAGTACAGATGCTGTAAGCCGTAATGAAAACATCTTTAGCCTCTGTCCCAATCAGCTCGTATTTTACTTACTCTTCACAGCTTTAAAGAATGATCTCACTGAAATTACATTTATCAACCTGTAATCGCATTTCTTTGAATCGCATGCGCAATCGCATTTCTCTTACCTGGCAGGTGCTGCGTTGCAGCTGCACATCTGGCAAATAATCAGAGCGCAGGCAACAAGTAACGCAGAGATTTTCAGCATCACCATCGTCCCCCTGCAGTAAGACATGCTGTGTTAGGTTCAGTTCTGGTGTTTGGTTCTGTTCTGGTGTTTGGTTCTGTTCAGTAAAAATGCCATGATGCTCTTACAGGTAAAACGTTTAAAGATGCATTTTTGCATTTCTTAAAATCTACTTGTTGTTTCTCTTAAGTCTTCAGTCTCAGTTAAAAGAGGCAGAAAACTTCAGACAAGTTAATATTTTGATATGTTCATGTTTTTAATCTCTGTGGGGGTGAAGAGGAGTTTGGATGGTCCTCTAACTGCAGCATTAAAGATATTAGTCTCCTGATTTCACTTCCAGCAAAATCCTGTGCATTAGTATAATGAGTCTCTCTCTCTCTCTCTCTCTCTCTCTCTCTCCCTCTGTAGCTAGAGCTATGCAGCTGTCCAATTCTCCTTGAAAAATCTACAGCTCATGTCTCTGTGCAGAAGAGCCATGTTTAAATTATAGAGTACTTCCTAACATTTAATTTCCCACATGCATGTTATATTTGTATCATCTAATTTGTATATCTGTGTCTGGTCATCGATAGTTTTCACTTACCTTATGATGTTGAGCTTCGTGCAGTAAATTAAAGTAGAAAAGAGTCCCAAAACAGAGGAATATATCAACTTTTAAGTCTGTTTTAACTCTGAAATTTGAAGTCTGTTGCATCAAGCTAAAATACACCTGCCTATATACCCACCATGTGAGTCTCACTGTTGACGGCGTGGGTGTCTAATGACTCTCTGACAGCCAACCAGAGCTCTCTGCTGCCACTTCCAGCCAATCAGATCGTTCCAGTGTTCTGGAAAATGATAAAGAGTGTGTCACACCAATGACGTCATTCCTCAAAGTGCTCCATTCACAAAAATTCACCAGTGATCAGCAAAATTCAATTTCGTTGGAACTAAATTTAAATAGTACGGAACTCATTTGTCAGAGGAAAGTGTTCGAAAAAAGTCTTTTTTTTAAGTAGTAATGTTTTGTGAAATGAAATACATGGTTCCCTTTGAGTCTTGCATATGTGATATGGTTTTACACATATAGAGTTTGAATGATATACATATCGGGTCAGTAAAGTAAAAATTGCCTTTTTTCTGGGGAGTCAAGACATCTTTTATGGTAAAATATGAATGTGAGGCAAAAGTACAGAATGTGACATTTTCACAACGCCCTGCGTTTAATCTTGCCTTATGTGTGTTCATACTGACTATAAAACTCAACAACAGAAATAAGACTACACACTGTCTACTTCTAATGTGTGAACAACATACATGCAACAGTTACAGCACTGATCACTCAGAAACTTTGTCAACTGTCCCAATACTTAAACATTAAATGTGGGATAAAAGCTGTTTTTTAAAATTAGTAAAACATTTACGTTTACATTGCAAGCGTACCTTTGCCTCATGTTAACCTTTTAATAACGTAAACATAATAGAAAGACTAAAACGAGGACAGGAAATAAGGAGGAAAAAGCACAAGGCCGGACGATGCTTAAGTGTGACATTTTCATGAATCAATTTCAACGTACGCACAAGACAAACGCAGATGGGTGATGTTAGTCGCAATTTAAACACGCTTCATTTCAATGTGTTTCCTGCAATAATGGGCGGCACCAGCTGCATCGCTGCTCGCTACCTTATTTGGGTTTCCGTGATGATGTAACTTTGTCCAAATCAAAGAGGTTGTGACCATGACAAGCCCTCCGTCCCCGTCCCAGTTAATGAAGTGTTTGTCGTCAGCTGACTCTACTTCTGTGTTGGCTGAGACCCAATAAACCAGCTCCTCCGAGAGACTGTGTTTGCATCACATAGGAACCCCATTAGACTGGATGAGCCTTTTAGTGTTATCGAACCCAAAGCCACACCGGAACCAGTAAATCTGTCCGATGTGACAGTAACAGGGACCTGCGCTCGGCTCCACGACGGATGTGAGCTACATCTGCGTGTGTGATGGACCTCTGAGTCTAATGACTGAGAGTCTCTGAGTCTCATTTCCGTTAGACGAACACTTTGCAGAGACTCTGTGTTCATAGATTAGTGAGTAAGCAAACAAAGTCAGCCAGCCAAGTTTTTATTTCCCCGCATCAAACTTTTTGAGTCGATACTGTAACCTTTCAGATTTGGTCGTGCTGTAACATCGCTCACTACACGCAGCGTTGTGTGAGTGATGTCAAACGACAGATAATCATTTTGCCTCGAACTGGAGACTCATGGTCTGATTATTACGTTTGTTTGTTCATCTGCCTGTAAACTTGCCTGAGACTTCAAAACTTTTAAGATGCATTTCAGATGGACATGAACAACAAACCCAGCTAACAATTTTTGGTTATAAGAGCGTTTTTCTAACATTTCCAAGAAGCAACAAAAACATAGTTTGAAATGTCCAGTTTTTTTAGACGTGTAAAAATTATTGCCTGATTATAAGAACATTTTTTATGTTTCTAAACACAACTTAAAAAACTCCTAATGTTACTGCAATAAATATGAGAGAATTGTGTTAGAACGTTACCCAGTGTTCTAAGAAGGTTCTCTGTTGGCTGGGCAGTGACAGCGTGAGGGCAGGAAGCGTCTGACAGGACGGATGTGTGTTTGCTCACCTGCAGCTGCAACAGAAGAGGGATTAGGTGAGATCTGGAAACTAAACACGATACATAACCTCAGAGACACAAAGTGGCACTAAATGATCAGTGAGGAACCAGAACGTTTCATCCACAGACATTAAGGAAATGAGATTTAATCTCTGAGTGTTTTTCATTAGCCCTCCACAGACACTTCACTGTGTTCTACTGATCACTCAGAGAACGGGGAACGTTTCCAGCACATTTGCTAAAGTTCTCTCTGAAAGTTCTCAGAGGTAACATTAGTTTTTTTCTGAACGTTTTTTAACATTATATATGCTATATATCTAAAGTGTTATTCTTGAGCTGTTTGTGGAACGTTGTAAAAACATTACAGAACTCAAATAAATTTTAACAATTTTCTTGTAACCAAGCAATAGCATTGAAACTAAATCATTTAAAAAAACTGTTTGTGTTTGTGTTACAAATGGAAACATTAGGAAAACGTTTTTACCTACAGTTAATAACTGGGTTCAAGCCATGATTTTATTTAGACAACAACCGATGACATCATCTTACTTGGACTGGCACGCCACCAAGTCACCAAGAACTAACAAAAACTGAGACTGATGCCTCTGCGCCGGGTCCATTCAGAACCACTTACGTGCAACATTAAGACAAAACGCAGCGCATGAACAGTAATTTCTGAAACGGGCCGTTCTCATTACCTCATACAGTTATACTTTATAACGCGCCGTTCCTGCTTTTATCGATTATTCTATGCTAGCTGATTTTTCCTCTGCCACAAATCCATAATATACGGCAATTCTCATGAGGTGATGGATTGGGTATCGTGGATGTCCTCATTATTTATCCCAAACGCTGAAATCTTTGAACAGAATCCTCAGAGACCTGTTGGATGTATTTATCTACACCAGTGAAACATCTCTGAGGAACACTCAGTAGATAATAAAGCCCAGAACACTGGAGTTATCATTGTGGAGTATTTTAAACTACCGCTGAATTGACATTTTATGTAATGTGTGATTTATGAAGATAAAAGCGTGTGAATACTTACAGTACTGTACAGCCTACAGAACATCAGTCACACATTCATTAAAAGTCAAATTCATTGACAAAGACAACTTTCCCACAATGCACTGTTTATAAAAACAAGCTTATGCCATTTTTATAAGTTTATAAGACATAAAAAAAGATTAGCTCTGTCTCAGTCTAATGTCTGCTCTCTACTGTCATCTCTGTTGAGTCAACTTATGTTGAAGTCAAATGAAGCAAAAACATTAAATAATAAATAAAACAATACAATTTGTATTAAAATTTAAAATAGAAACATTTGGGAAACATTCTTACAACTTAAAAGAATGGTTGGCGTGTCTGAAACAAAAACAGAACAGCGTCGCATTAAACGTTGCATTTTTGGCAAAGCACTGCTGCACTGGAGACATTGGAGACATGCTGAGTCAGCGTGTAGCGCGAGTGGAAATATGGCCGTCTAATTATATCCTGTTCATTAGCAGAAATATGTCTGGCAGAGAAGCTGAAATTATAATTAACATTTACGTCCAGATTGACTTGGAAAGAATCTAAAATGGTTACGATCGTGTTAAAGATTACTGGTGAGGTTTCTCTCCGTTTTTCTCAGAAGATGAACTAAATATTTATTCTACTAGCTTCCCAAAATAGCTTCCTGTAGGACGTTTACATGGTTCAGGGAGTAACGCTTTCATTCACACCCAATTAACAATTCTGTCATCCATTCAAAACCCTCACGATGTTTCTAACCAAAAGAAGAATCTTGGAAGAATCTTCACACAGTTTTTTAACAAAGATTCATAAAAATAGTCCACCAGGCTTTTGAAGCTTTTGGTACAGGTGAAAAAACAGTGAGGAAATGATAGATTCACACTTAAATTTCAATTCTATATATCATTGATACCAATTGCCCAACAAACCGAAAGAAGTGGTGTGTTGTTGCTCTGGGTAGCTTGTCACAGTGAAGCTGTCATGAGCAGAGACGAGAGGCTGGCCTTTCATACGACCTACAGCTGGAGACTTACAGACACGATTCCTCAGGAGGAAATTTGGGCCTCCATCTGTAAACGGCACAGAAATAAACAGCAACACAGATGATGTCAAACACGAGAGAACAGGAGGTTGCTGGAGGTTTTTGTGGGTAACGTTTTGACACGTTACTCTTAACGTTTCATGATCTTAATGTTTTAATTTAGTTTTAAAACTCTTTTTTTAAAATTAATGTGTTGCATTGGCTATTGAAGAATAATGCCAGCACACAAGGAAACTCAATATTAGGCTACTTTAATAAAAAACACTGATAGCCAATTATTTAAGTAGCAGATATATTCAAAACTTGGTGTAATAATGTCGGGTTTTAAAACACATTATGGTACCTAAAACACATTTGTCCGAATGCAACACACACAATAACAAGACAGACACACAGAAATCAATTGTGAGAGACAGGAAGTATTATTCAGAAATGGTGCTTTTATGACAACTATAAAGAAAAACAAAGTCAATTCTTCCTCAGCTCTCATTTAAATGCTACATTAAAGTTAAATGCCAGAGAGACAGAGACAGAGAGACACAGTGAGAGAGAGAGAGAGAGAGAGAGAGAGAGAGAGAGAGAGAAAGAGAGAGATGCACACAAGTCCCCAGAATTATTAAAGAATTATTGTCTTAATTGTTAATTATTGTTTGTATCGTCTTAACCTAAAAACAAAAACAGGCTTGCAGGATAGATTGGGGAGTGGTTATGACCAGAAACACAAAGAAAAAATATAACCTGAAACAAACTCAAAACACGACACCCAAACACAAACAGACAACATCTGTAAATGGCATTTCTCCTGAAACGATAATTACATGTTCTCAATGTACAATATATGTCAGCCGTCTGCAGAAACAGATTCATTCAAATTATATATATGCGCGCAAGTTTTGTGTCTGTGCAAAGGTTAAAACACTTGTTTGGTAGTAAAATGTGCATGTTAATATCTTTCTTTTAAATATATTACCATGATTTATACTGTCTCCTTAAGAACTCAGAAACTCAGAGACTCCCCCTAGAGTTGTTGCTTCAGAGCAAAATATAAAACTATTAATATTAAACCTGCCTTACAAGAATAAGAAAATATATAGTAACAAGTGCACAACTTTGGTGAAACCTATATTATTTAAATTTATTCACTGGTCAGATTTATACATTTGCCAATAATTAAAAGTAAAAAATTATTATAATTATTAGTTATTTAAAGCATGTAACTGTTCTCGGATAATGCCAAACATAAATTAGTCCTAAAATAATGTTCAATCCACGACATGCATGAAAACAAAACATTTCATTTTCATCTACATTTCTGCTAATTTCTATTAGCAGGTCTTAAAAACAACATCGCAACACTGGTCTGAAGCCGTAGATGAGGACAGGGTTTATTTTCAGTATTCGGCCCTTGAGAGACCATCTCATGTTTTTTGTTTAATTAATTAAAACTTTAGAGCTCTTCATACAAAAAATAGAAACTTTTTTCACCTCCAAAAGAACTTTCAACGTGCAAGTTATACCAAAGACTTAAATTGTCACAAAACAAGAATCGATCCTTCACACAAATCCTGAGTAACCGTGAAAAAATATATCTGTTTAAAAAAAGGCAAAAGTGTCTAATTTGTGAATTAAACAGATAGACGTGACAGAGAAAACTGCAACTCTGCTTTTCTTAAGAGAAAGAGAAACAAATGCAAAACAAACAAAACAATTTACATACAGGAAAACAAAAAACTGCTGAAAAATGATAAACGTGATTAAAAAGCATCTAAAAATCAGATCACGTTTAGTCAAAATGTCAGAAACAGTGACTCAGTAATACAGTGTTTAGTCACCAGCATGAACTGACATTTGAATAATCATTCACACACACACACACACACACACACACACACACACACACACACACACACACACACACACACACAAAACAAAAGACAGGCACATTTGAGTTATTCTTCCTGACACTGAAACAGTCTCAGTCTGTCTGTTGTACTGAACAGTTTGCTTTGGTAACAGGTCAGTTAAGTCACCATCTTCTTTATCTAGTCATTTCTGTGTGTTTGATCTGAAGTACCTACAGGACTAAAGCTACAGTTCTCCTGTTCTCCACAGCATCTCCTGCCAGCTTTTCTTCTTCTGTTGTATAAATCTCACAACACAGTTTTGCATCTTCACAACCGTTTCTTCTCGGCTGGTTCTCATGAGCTGAAAGTGCAAAGGAGTGGGTTCCACCAGGGTTCCTCTCACAGTAGTAAGGCCTTGATTTTAACAGTATGAACTGCATTGGTTCCAGATTGTCAGCAGTGACTCCAGCAGGTTCCTCCTCTGGAGGACTGTGTGTGTGTTTAGGTGAAGGTTGTCTTCACTTATTGCCGCTCTTCCTCCTCTGCCTCCTCCTGAATGACATCAGAGGAAGAGGAGGGCTGAGGAAGGCTGGGGCTCTCCACACGCCGCTGCGGAGTCTCCGGCTCTTTGGCTTTCTCCTCTTCCTCAATGATCTTCTTCCACAGCTTGTGGTTCTCCGTTAGGTGCTGCATGATGTCGCAGAACAACCGCCGGTGACCCTTTCTTCTCTCTGCAAGAGAAAACACTCAGCTAAAGTATTACGTAGCAGAAACATTTCCCTAACTTTTTGATTAGAAACAAAAACATTAAAAATGTCTGAATTCAAAGATTTGTGTGGCGTGTGAAGCTGCTGTCTATGTAGCACGTAGGCCACTAGTTTAGGGTGGCATCTAGATAGACTGCTGACTATGTTTTGGAACGGAGCCTTAGTTTAAAACAAGTTTAAATGCTGTCAACAATGTGCTGGTATTTTAATACTTGGTTCGAGGTCTTCCTCCATCTCTTCATCTTCACTTTCAATGTCTTCTGTTTCCTCTTCATCATCTGAGGCTTCTTCATCAATCCAGTGTCCCGGCAGCAGGCCGGCGGCATCGTACGAGTTACAAAGAGGCCCAACGATGTGTGTGACGAACGACTCCTGCAGTTTTGCTAACTGTGGCGCTGAGCGGTCCATGAAGGGGCTGATGGGTAACCCAAGAGAGACCTCCTCATCGCCCTGTACGGGAAGCATAACAAAGCCCACATTGATCTCATGATGCTACAAGACAACGAGGGTGTCTGCTGTAAATGAAGCTACCTGCTCATAAAACTCATTGACAATCCCCTCGGTCCATTTCAGGTGAAGGCTGCGTTCTTTGGCCGGGCCATTGATGTCTGCTAGCTTAATGCACACCTGGCCCACTAACAATCTGTCATTTTCATTCGTCCAGTCGATGCCTGGACTATTCACATCATTAACCTGAAAGAGAAAGATGTAGACCAATCACAGACGCTGTTTGTATGTTCTGGGTCTTGAGGGAAAATGTTAAATGGGTACAACAGCGCCACCTACTGTGGTAAAGTGTCAACTATCACTACTGCTGAGCTCTTGTGATACTGAACGTTTGAAAACGTAACAAAAATCTAAACTACTGACCTTGGAGTTAAACTCTGCGAGGAAGTCAAAGTGTTTCTTCAGATCAGTGGCCAGTATGGCCTCAATCACGAGGAACCGAAAGCGTTTAAACTCCACGTGGTCCAGGTTGCAAAGGAAGTTGAATTCAGGCTGGGAAAGAAAAAGGCTCCAGGCGGAGGCCGCGTGGTGGTTCTCCAGAACCGAACGGTCATTGTACAACACCGCCTGTGTGAACAAAAAGGAAAATATGTAATAAATCAAACTCAACTGGGAAAAAAGAAAACTCAAAAAAAGAGGAAACTTTAATGCACTCTAATACAAGTTACACTGACCTGCCAAACATAAAACGTGTCCCGGCTCTTACCTGAGGAGCGTTCGTGGCCACGAGGAAGGCATTTGTGCGACCCGGGTGATCATAATCGTGCATAGCAGCAGCTACATATAGAGCCATGAGCTCCAGAGCCGGAACGTTCCAGGCCAGACATCCGTAACTGTCGTCGGAGAACGAGGAACTTCTGGATGTGGCGTATGTCACTCTTCCCGGAGAGATTCCGCTGTCCGAATCTATCCCAAACAAACAGCTTCATGTTACGGCAGTGGTGACATAAAACTACAAGGGAACATTCTTAGAATGTTTGGTAAGTTCTCTCAAAGTTACCAAAAACTTCCATGCGGTCACTAAAACCTTTTTTTAAATGTTATATATCGTTTCAAAAATGTTATTCAAAACCGTTGTTAGTGGAACATTAAAATGAATAATATTAAAGCAGACACTGAACTGAGGCTACAAATATTAGAAAAAATTAAGTGACTGTGATTCAACACCTCTGCCTGCCAGAACCACACAGAACCGCACAAATCTCATTATAATCGCATTATATGGGCACATGTAAACATAGTCACTGACTCTATGCAGAAATGCTTTTTCTGCAGTACTCTGACAAATTTGCCCACCCAGATCTAAGCCCACCATTTACAACTACATCATTATGAAATGTAGTGTGAGAGGGCACAGATGTACCTGTGTCACTTCCTGTAATGAGCTCATTGTGGATCTGTTGAAGGCCAGGGATTGGTCGGGTAGTGAGATACCAGACAGCATGTAGCACATCGGTGGCGTGAACGCGGTTGTGATCTGAGACGAAAATGGTTAATGTACGACTTTAACACTTTTTGACTGCAATTTGAGAAATAATGAAACAATTTTGAGTTAAACTTTAACAAGATTTGTATTCTCACAGGGAATGTCACGATAGCCGTTCTCCAGAGCGCAAAAATACGTCATGAATTCCCGGACAGGGATTTTGAAGATCTCAAACAGACCCGTGTCCTGGAACAAAGTGTACGCCACCTGAGAGAACGTAACAAACAGAACTTCATTAACAAAAGACGACCAGTGAGCCATCAAATCTCAACAGATTCGTGTTGTTAGATGATGAAGACAAAGCGCTGAGAGGGACAGTTAGCATTATATTCTAAATTCTGTGTCTTAGCCTTAGATGTGTTGTACTAACATAGCTGAGAATCCGTCCGGTCTTCCCTCCTGTCGTGTCCATCAGCTCAAAGATCTGGAAGTTCCAGGTCTTGATCTTCTCCATGAGGGCTTCATGATCCACCAGCATTGGGTCTAACGTGAAGTTCTCATCTTCCTACCATAGATCCATCCCAGCCAGCAGACCCAACGCAGAAGAACAGTTAGTTTTACTGCTACAGATAATGATGAAAACACTGCAGCTAATTCTCACCAGCCCCACAAACTCTTTCTGTAAATCCATTTGGGAAGAACAGCAAACTGTGGGTTTGTAGAGACCCAGTAACAATTTTAGGTTTCCCTTAAGTAACAAAAATTCTGTTCCAGGAATTTCCTGGAGGTTCCTTTTTGTATGTTTTATTAATGTTGTGCTTGGTTATAAGAATTATATTTAAACACTTTTTTCACAGTTTTTTTTATTTGTTTTAAAACAACATGAGAACATTTGCACAGAACAAACGCTCTAACAGTCTCTTCTGTGAGCCATAAACTAAAATTTCTCATCCATAAGCAACAACAGATCTTATTTCAGAACTCCTGCCAGTGTTTCAGGCATTAAATAATGAAACCATGTGGGGATTAAGTGAGTTTGCGTGTGGTTGAGTGTGTTCTGTCTACCTCACGATCCACTGAGGACTGCTGAGCGCTGGAACTCTGCTCCTCTTCCTCAGGCTGAAGATTCTGGTTCTCCACCATTTCTGAACTTTTCTCCTCCTGGGACTCCACGCTCTCCTCTCGAATCAGGTGTTCCCCTCTGTACTCCACACTTTCAGCTAATAAAGCCAACAGAAGCATCATTTTGACTGAGGAGAAGCATAAAGATTTCTTGAAGGAGGCGAATTGTGACAAACTGTGGCAGTGTTTTGCATAACAACCCACCTGAGCGTGAACTCTGCATCTCATTGGTTGCTGACTGAGGGCCATCGCCCACCTCCAAACTGGCCACACCTTTCAGCATCTGTCGGCCACAACTATTAAAATAAAGAGTTTTTTGTCTCTCATAAGGTTCAGTCTAATTGGTCTCATTAGAGCAACAATCATCGTTGGCAGAAGCTGCAGTACCTGCTGCACACGGGGGTGGAGGCGAGGCTGCGGTGGTGTGGATGGAAATCGGAGGAGCTCAAGGTGCAGCCCACCGGCTTGTGGAGGCTGACGCTGGGTTTGGTGAGGAAATCGGCCGTGTCGGGAAACTCCACTGGAGAACGTGTGACCAGAGAAGAGCCGGGAGAAACTAGGGGACAGTGAGACGGGGAGCTGACAGGACTAAGGCAGGGAGAGGCACCTATAAACAAGAGGTACAACGACAGCATGCTGGAATGTCATTGTTCCATAATTAGGATACACACATGAAACTCGAGGCTGACTAAACTGACGTTTCTGTGCTAACTAGACCAGATAAGGTTATTATGCTCTGGTGCTGACCTGGTCTTCTGGCGATGGAGTGACCGTAAAAGAGTGTGACAGAAGAAGATCGTTGTTTTGGGATTGTTAGCAGGTTACTAGTCAGTCCATTAGACACACAACTCGGGCTGTAGAATATAGATATATAATTTCATGTTAAATTCTACAGATCCTGAGGCATGCAGGTCTGATTTTAAGTCACGTTTACATTAGATTTCTTCATTAAATTCACCAAACCAGTTGCTGACAGATGTTTTTTGAACACTGACACCCTGAGGACAAACAGTATAATTACAGTAAGCGCTAATACGTTCTAATAAAACCATCATTTTTGGGCTCAGAGGAGCACAGAGAGAGAATTGAGGTCTATAGATGTGTGTGTGATGAGATGTTTTGACCTGCTGAGCTCAGAGTGAGACCTCCTCGTACTGGTGCGTTCCCAGCGTAAGGAGGAAGACTCCAGCAGGGGCAGTGAGGAAGAGGCTGAACTGCGTCTCGGTTGAGGGGTTGGCAGACTGTTCCTGCTGCTCAGACCCTAAAAGTATGTGATGGTTTAAGTAAATCATCAGTCGTGATGTAACAACAGACAGTAACAATTAAAAAACACCCTTCCTTCTAAAAATAATGTTATATATATATACATTAGTCTTTATATATAAAGACAAACGTTCTCTAAAACTTAGAATAATAATAATATTGAAATTATGAAACCAACAAATTCTTATTTATTTTTAGCATCCTCAATGTAGTTACCCTTGCCTAAAATTTGCCCCATTATTATTTTGGTTTCCTGAGGCGTCACCCTGAAATGCTTTTTAAACAGTATTGAAGAAGTTCTCATCTATTCTTGGCTCTTCTTGGCTGATCTTTCTTCATAATTCAGTCAAAATTACCCATTGTACCCAAACTGTACTTTTCTAATAACAGAAATGTATTAGTTTTAGCAACATCTTTTAATTGTCAGAAAAATGACAGTTGTGTTGGACTTGTTTATTTTAAGCTGCTCACCATCTTTGTCCTCCTCTCTCCTCTCTCTGAGGGCTGCTCCAGTTCAGCGCAGGAGTAGAAGCCTGGGAAGGGGGTAACGGGGTTGACCCGTGGCCGGCAGGACCCTGAGAAAGCTCCCATCAGGCTGCTGACGCTCCGCAGTGAGGAGAGAACGTGAGGTGAGAGGGACGTGTCCACCAGTAGATCTGAGACCAGGTTCCTGGCTTCGTTTATCACAGACAAATCCACACCGTTTCCACTCACTGCACCCTGCAGGTACACACACAGTACACAGCGTAAGCAGAGGCCATGGGTAGCCAAACCCAGGCCTGGACATCTTTACTTAATAATGCCCCAATGTGTGGCTCATACTGCCTCTTTGTGGTCATTTAGAGGTACAACAGCATCGCAAATATGTTTCCACTTGCCCACCTGAGCTAGCACACTAACTGTAGCAAAAAATGAGTCAATCTTATGAATTATTATTCTTCCACTTGATCCACTTAATGACATTACGTGAGGAACTCATGTGTGAAGCTATAAGCTCAGCTAGTTGTAATCCATCTTCAGTCTTGTGTGTACATGCAGAAGTCATATTATTGATTGTATTTAATTAAAATCTGCATAATTGTTGGACGAGGTGGAAGTCCAGGTTATTTGTCACAGACCTGCAGTTATGAGCTACAGAACTCACTGATACTGCTAACAAACTGATATGAATACTTTCAAAACCCCTGCAAACCTTTAAACATTTACCAAATGAAAGTAGATCATACAAAGTGATTTACCATTTAAAACAATAAGAACTTTGTACAGTTAACAAACCCAACAGATGAAAACTGTAACACACAGATGAGTTAAACCGCAGCAATACTGACCTGATATTGCGGCTTGTACCATTGTTTAAAATCCCAGTCCCACAGGATCATCTGAAAGAACAGAACACACACACACGGGGGTTATAAAGTGTAGCTTAACACTGTTTTAGATGAAGTGTGTAAGTCACACTGCAAAACACTGTAAGAAATTTCACTGTACAAAAAATGTTTATTTTAGAGTAACAATCATTTCTTTCATAAATTAACTATTTTAAAACAGAACAAAACTTCAACAGTGTTATTAGTAAATACTGGTATGTTAATAATCAGACAGTACATGCTTGAGCCCATTATACTGTGTTTGGACTGAGAGGCAGCACTCAGTCCGACCACATGGTGGAGTTCTGGTCATGTGATGGAACAGCGAGTCTCGTTCCACGGTTCACCAGCAGCCCCTCACCTGCCTGTGTCATGTGTCACCTCCAGCAGCTCTGATCAGGTGCTCAGAGCCGTCCAAACGGACTGACACACACACACACACACACACACCTGACACACACACACTCCACACACACCTGACACACACACCTGCAGCGCTCAAGTCAACAGATGATCTTGATCGAAAGTCACCCAGATTTTTCTCCAGTCTGTCTCTGGGTTAGGATTTGCTTGTAATAAAATAGACAAATAAGTTTCTGTTATCAGCTGTAGAGCCCACAGCTAGTTATCTAGTTAAGGGGTAACTCCACCCACCGGATGCCAAATGAGGTCATGCAAATCTGACCTTAACTTGCTCTCTGTTCTTTTGCTCTTTATGGTCAGTTAAACCAGTAAAGTTCACAGACGGAAGAAAAATAAAGGTGTGGTAGACTTTATAAAATGCAAAAACTGCTTCCTAAAGTCAACTGAACACGAGACAAAAACAAACTGATAAATGATGTAAATGAATCTAATTCAGATCAGAGTTTAAATAATGTTGTCATACATAATAATTCAGTAACATAACTTTCCTCTGAATACACAACACCACACTTTATCAATAAAAGCAATCAAAGCTTTCAAAAACATTCAATCTATTTCTATTATTCTACTGTATTTTTTCAATTGCATTTACAAAAAAACTGATACGTTTGTTCCACTCGGTTGAGGATATTTCATTGTGACAGTATGATTACTGTATTACAGGAAATGATGTCATAAGACCCCCCGAAACAAAGACGCTGCAAATGGACTGATGCATCAGTTACAGGTTTATAAATTATTAAACGGATTATGGCCACTAATGGAGTGACTGAAAGCATTTCCCCACAATGTCGTCATGAAATAAAACTGACCATGTTTTTTTAACACAATAAAGTCAAAAGCCTTCAACATTTCTCAAAAAAGACCTATATAAGCTATATAAGGACATACAGAAAAACTACACAGGCAATTTATGATCTAACAATCAATAATCTGTTTACGAAGTTCTGAAAGCACAGCAGTCGTGTAACAGACTGAGGGTTTAGCAGGAGTGTGTCACATACTGACAGACTCTCTCAAACTCCAGCTGACAGGACAGTGTGACGCCCCAAACATGGAAAACCGCCATTACTTACTGTCTTTTGTAACCTTTTCCTTTTCCAAAAACAGACACACAATCAGCACAATAATAAGATTTATATACATGTTTTAAAAGCTTTACTGTTTACTGCTGAGTTCTGTACTTGTGCAGAACTCATTCAGACAGCCGGATGCCTGCAGGCTCGATATCTGACTGGCTTTGTAATGCTGCAAAAACAAAACACTAAAATAACAATGACAAAACGAAAAACAAAAGAAAAACTTCCCAATTTGATGCATGTTTTTAAAAGGCCTCAAAAGATAATGAAACCATTAATAATGGATGTGATTCAACGTTGTAAATACACAAGAGGGTGTATCGTGTGTATTATCATATCACTGTTAACCAGTTTGTTAACCAGTCTCCCAATGCTGTGTTATCCTTTAACACAAGATGGCAAGTACAAGGAAAATTACAGAAAGAGTTCAATGGAGTTCTGTATGTAAGGTTACTAATGGACAAGGGAACAACTAGCTGTGTTGCGCTTTTCTGAATGCGTTTC
Source organism: Yasuhikotakia modesta (assembly GCA_036877545.1). Lineage (NCBI taxonomy): Eukaryota > Metazoa > Chordata > Actinopteri > Cypriniformes > Botiidae > Yasuhikotakia > Yasuhikotakia modesta. Next base: position 25,949 of record JBAJNP010000981.1, on the reverse strand, counting down.
TAAACTAAATAACTTTAGCAGACGTAGAGCAAAATGGTTCTGATTAAAAGTAATTCAATTTAGTTGCATGAAGAGAAAAGTCTGGATGAAATCAGTGAAATATCCGTTTAAAACATTTTCCAAACAATTAACAGGCATAACAAGATATTCAAAAACATCCTGCAGCTGTTCAGTTTTACACTAGCGACTGAACTTTGACCCACTTGCACTCTGTGTTTTTTATTTAAATAAGTGCCACCGGTATGCAGATTAGATATGCAACCTGCATAACAGTGTATAAACAATATTAGCGCTGCGCAATAACCTATGCAGAAACTGAGTAGACAAACTCCAGTCATTCCCCTGCCTGTTTATTCTCTTTTTTTTAAAAAAACTGCACTATACAGAAAAATCTAGAAAAAACTGTGTAAAATAAAGTTTGACAGACACATAAATCATATTAATAAATTACCCCTAAAAATAAGTATTTGAATAGTTCAGTTTTCATAAAATTCAAATGTACTTATGAAAAGAACGGAAAAGATCGCAGTGATATTTATATAAGCATAACACACTTTATTTAAAACCTGCTTAAACTTTTAAAACATCTGCCATTTCATGTTTAAAATAAAGACTTCCTGACATCCTGACACTATAAACAGTCTGAAGAATTCACAATGTGCTCATGCGAGGGGGGCCGAGACCCCGGAACTCGAGCTCTGTTGACAATAATGACTGACTTTATCATCATTACTCATCCTGTGAAATCCAGTTTTCTTCATTACACACAAAGTTGGAAAAAGAAGGGGTTTTTTGGCACATTTTTGACGTAAAAACTTTTGGAAGAGGGAAGTATTCTGAAGATTTAGGCCAGTTGTTTTGGTTTAGCGCTGTTGAGTAATAATGCTTCATAATTCTGTCCTCTTTAGAGCCGTTCGCTCCGAGCGGCTGAACACACAGCCTTCCTCTGTAGCCACCGCTGACGTCAGCCATCGCGTAGCAACCGGCTGTTGGTGTAAGAGAGGCAGTGCTGACACCGTTTCAAATAAGACAGAAACAGAGCATGAGAGAGAGAGAAAAAGAGACAGATGGTTGAAGTAAGAGAGAAAGAAGACAAGCAGGCAACTCTTTAAAGAAACTTGTGTTTCAATGCAATAATGTTTTTACAGTCTCTGTAATCACAACAAAATTACACCGTCCTAAACTGTAAAATGTGCAGCTTTATTCTTCATTTTTAAACACTTTCAAATCCCTCAGATAGTTTAATATTTTACAAAACAATCACTGTGAAAATCACAGCAAAATTAGGCTATTCAATTATAAAGCCAAATTTAAATTATGAACACTTTTTAATTTCACTAAAAAAGCTTTAAAATCTGCCTGCTTTTCATTTTTTGTTGTGGAAATCAAACAGCAGAAGTAACAGTCAGGATCGTAGAGAAAGTAAATTGGACACAGGTTTCCTGAACTCAGTAGCTCATCCACGACCCATAATTCCTTTCTCCTCATCCAAACTGACCATGTGTTCCCCCCTCCCTGCAGCCAGCCAATCAGCAAACAGCTTTTCAAACGCTGGACATGTTCAGAAATCAACAACTTTCTGCAGAGCTTCAATCCCACCGTTAACGTCTGAGTGTTTGGGAAACTTGTGGCGCAATAAACGGTTTCTGATAAGCCATGCAGAAAATCTACAGCCCTGTTTCCAACCAATGAGACGTGCCGAGTGTGTATCGAACATAAACTGAGGACGACGTGCCCCAGTTTGACCTTCCGAGGAGAAGGTGTGAACTGTCACTTTAACACATGCAGGAAAAGCCACTTATCTCTCCACTGTTTCCATTCATGTCCTTAAAATGTGTTCTGTCAGTTTAGCCAGCATGATAAACTAAAGAGCTGCAAGCCAAACGCTAGTGATCATGACGCAAACGGTTTCCGAGGTAACCGAGTTCGTGTGGTAACTCCAACATTTGCTCATCTGTTTGCCCTCAGAGCGGCCGGCTGACAAAGACCCGCTACTTCCTGTTCCAGTCTGCAGACAGAACTATAAATGTCTTTAAACGTCCATGTCGCAAGATTCAGCCCCATTTGCCAACACACACTCACACACACGCACACCCCCGAGCATGCATACAAACACACGCAGATCACAGCGTCTGTTCTTATACACAATGGGCTGATCCTGCTCATTTCTTTTCATTTGTTTTAAAGCCATTGTCTGATTCACACCCTACACTCATAGCACAGAATTTCCTTCAAAAATGTATATATAATATCACACATAAACACACACAAAACACACACTCACTCACATACACAAAAACACAGACACACTCTCGCACACACTCACACACACATACTCACACTCTAAATCACTCTCAGGCTCACTTACAATCTCAACAAACTTCCTGTTACTTTCACAACTTTGTTTAGAATTTTGTTGACTTAATTCAACGTGAATATTTTCTTATCTAATAAATATTCATGATGTGGGTTTTGATTCAGGATAAGATTACAGCAATTTTACCAGAGTAGCTGCTGAAGTATTTACATCTGCAGTCTGTATCGGTTTGAGTTGAAAACGAACAAAAACTGTTATTAAGCACATAGATCAGTGTTCAACACAATCTCCTTATCTTACCCCGATTCACAACAGTACGTTTATAACAATGATTTATAGTTTGACAGCCGGGTTCTGGGGCAACGTTTAAAACCGGTCGGCTGGTCAGGACAGTCGTGTTTTTAGCCAGAGCAGCAAATAAACACAATTGCAGGTCTGTTCTGTAATAAATGAAGCTGCTCATTTTTAAGTAGGACAAAAGAAAGTTGCCCTGCATGTTTTGTTTGAGTCCTTTCATGAGGCACAGAGTCAAAGTCCAAAAAGATGAAAGGTCAAAGGTGTTAAAGCTAATGATTAGATTATCAGATGCAGATAAATGATGCAGATTAACCAGTACGCTGATAGTACTAGTTATATAACACTGGTTTGCTAGAACTCTGAATATAAATAATAATTTTTGATAATACATAGGATTATATAAGATAATAGCGAGATAAAATCTGCAAAATGAACAATAACTTATGTTACATGATATTATACTAGAACGTTCTCAGAAAAACCATGGAACATACATTTCACAACCACAAAATGTAACAGTATCATTGTCTCGTAGTACCTCTGCAACACATTTTTGCACAGGTACATTCCAGTGTGACGCAAGACAGGACAGGCGAACCGCAGCGGTGACCTTTCAGCCTACAAATACATCCCACAACATCTCAACCAATCAGCTCCTTCAACACCGAAGCTGAACACCAATCATTTAACACATTTACAGCTGAGCCACTCAGAATGCCTCCACTACCCAGCATGCATCACTGCAAGTGTGTGCAGCCTGAAAAACACTGACTTCTCAGCTAACATTTACCTAACGTTTTCATAACGTAACACAACTAGCTGCATAGAAGCAGTGCAAACACGTCAGCAGTGTGTATTTACTGGTGGCTAATGTTTTTTTACTAGTATATCTAGCTAACTGCACTGGCGGTCACAAAACCACAAACACAACAATATCAAAATAATTAATATTTGAGTTCTCGTCTCCAACCTTCGTTGTGACAACTAAAACTCATTTCATCATTCATTCATAGCCTGTTTTTAAAAGCTGCTTCAGTGTTTTTGTTTTCATATCTTTTACAAATCAGTTTAGGCTTTCTAAAGGTTCGGTACTTCCTGATAAACCAGTACTTGTTGAATGAACAACAATAATACTTTCAATGACTCCTTTACAAGCGTTTTCTTGGCAATAATGGCTGCACTGATAAAAGAGATTTGATTAGTATGTGACACACAAAAACAGCCACAATCTGACCTGATGTCTTTTTGTCTGCATGTTGGTAAATTTATATTTGACACTTGAACATAAAACACAAGGCAAATTTCACTGAATTATTATTATGCGTGCCGTAAACTAGTTTCAAATTAAATCTGACTTACTATTTATCATAACTCACAGATATATTGCCTTATGAAAACAGGCTGACATGACTGAATAAAAAATAAATGCATAGCAGCACAGGTTAAAGACCTTGAACTCTGTTTCTAAACACAACCTTTCACCCTCAAAGGTGGGTAACTTTGGGACAATACAGGCTTGACTTTGAAAATGTTAACCAGCTACAAGCAGCATACCTGAACTCATTCTCTCTGTTTCATATCTAAGCAGCTTATGGATTCAAAACTACACGTCGCAAAATGTTACATAATCAGCTTTTTGTTTTGTCAGTATACAAAAACCCAAACGTCTTAATTTCAACAATATTAAGCATCTTTTTTATAAAACAGAGACACCAGGACAAAACTGCACTACTTTTAAAGTGTTTAAATCAGTCAAAATACATGAATGATTAACAGTCTGATGTTTTACTGTATGAACACAAATTCATGCAGTGTTGTGAGTTTTACTGTAAACTGTCTAAACTTCTCTTGGGTCAAAACTAAATGATTTCCTGTTCCAACAACATAAAATCATAGTAAGGGTTAATTTCTATATAAATGACCCAACAGAGTACATAAAAAAACTAGTGATGATGATGATGCAAACTGTGTGGATTTACCCAGCTAACAATTTTAGGTTGTAAGAACGTTTACCTAACGTTTCCATTAGCAACAAATGGTTAAAATGTTATTATGAAAGTTCTGGGTAGGTCCAGTTCTTTAGGCGTTGTATTTACATTAGTGCTTGATTATATGAACGTTTTTAAAACGTTTCACTAACAACTTAAAAGTAACATTTTGATTTTTAAGGTTAAAAACGTTCTGCTAGAGTCTACTGAACTTTATGATAAGTTTTTAAAACTTTATGATAAGTCTTTACATAACGTTACTCAACGTTTGGACAACGTTCCCTGTTAGCTGGGTATCAGGTGTGTGATGAATACACACCTGTTCCCTGGATATACACGGCAAGGACGGTCTGCGGGGCATCTTACAACTTCCATAATAGCTGCTTGATGTTTCTCCTAAAGAAACGCAGCTGGACCTTCTCTTCGGTTTCACCACGGGAACTTTCTCCTCTGGGTTGGGGGTCCTGCCGGCGGTCTCTCTCGGGGGGTAACGGTGGTCAAAACACAGCGCCAGGAGAGACCCGGAAACCCCGGCCGTACACGCCAGCACCGGCCTGAGGGATGCGCACAGACCACCGAGGCTGGCGAAGGACAGAAGCCACAGCAGACTGACAAGCACCAGAATCAGGAGGCTGTGCTTGAGTTTGAGAGCTGGGATGAGGGTGACCAGACTCACGCAGCCCAGCACAACCATCAACCTGCTCATCGTTTGGAACTGGTGGTGCTCCTCTCCAAACTGGCAAAAGCGCAAAACCATCCAGTCCCCCAAATAACACGATGCCGGTAAAGACAACAGCCAACAGCTGCCGCTTTCTCTCTTTTTCCTCCTTAGGTAAAGCGTGAGAAAGAAATACGCGCATCCGATGCTGAATAAAGGACTGAGGGACTGGGATAAACCCAGCAGAAAAGTCCGTAGCTCCGAAACGCCGCGTTCGCTCCTGGAGACCAAAACGGAGAGCGCGAGCACGCAGAGCGCACCGGCGTACAGACTCGACCCGCGGGGCAGCTTGGAGGTGAAAAGACCCCCATTGCAAAACCTACAGACGTGGGATAAAAAGCTCTTCGGGTGGTCTTGTTTCAAAGGAGTGACGCAGCTTTTCACATAGCCGTTCCTGAAGATCTCCGCGCTGTTGACACCGTCGTGTTGTCGGAGTTTACCGTGCCAGAGCTCTCCTTCCTCCCGCACCGCCATGTTCTCCTCCGCCGGTGCTGCTTAAACTTTCATCGCTTCCGAAATGAGCCCTCCGCGCGTCCGCGTGTCGCTACATGACGGCAAACGCGTTTGGGGATTTTGTGAAGGAGGAAAGAGGGTGAATGTTGTTGTTTTTTGAGGAGACTTGAGCTCTATGTCGCCGTCTAGGTGCGACAATTTGCAACAATAATGGAGACGCAGGCAGTTCACGAGTTCATGTTGGGCTCTCCATATTATATGTTATATGTATATATATATAAATATGTTATATTTAAACACATGCTATGACATTTTATACAATGCTATTAAAGGAAATACGTGCATACATTTAAAATCACTCTCGATTTGAAGCCATATTAGACACCATAGGAGCGTGTATAAATGTGAGCTATCATGTAAACATTATTTGTGTACAATTAAATGATGATTATGCATAAAAACATATATTAAAATATGATTATATAACATATGTTGACATTACATATGGTGTATATATATATATATATATGTTTAAATACCTAATAACATATTTATTCAATATAAATGAGCAAACTAATGCATTTGACAAATTTACATGAGGGCTTTAAGATGACGAGGCACATGCATAAAAATAAATACATGCACAGATAAATAATTTATAATAAACGTAACCTGTCTGCCCCTCCCATACTACAAACTTTACAGAAAACGCGTTACGTGTCGTGCATTTTGTCCCTTCGGTCGCTCCGTAGTATTGATGTGGCTTCCACGTCATTCGAAAGGATCAAAATCTAGACACGGATGCGCATACAGAGGATACAGATCTGAGACCTGTCATAAAGGTAACGCGTTAACCCCTCAACATTAAAGTATTTATGGTGAACACCGTTTGTGTTATTATTTTGAGCGGCTTTGAACGATCGCCGATCGTCTGTGCTGGTTTTCACCGCAGACTGTTAGCATGTAGCTGCTACTGCAGCGGTAATGTCGGCTGTGATCGCGCAACCTGTAACCAACACCGCGCTGTCGCTTAAATCTGGATGTTTATGACCAGATCACTTTGTGACAACGTCTGCATAATAAACATATTTAATAAATCCCATGCGAGCGTAAACCACCCGATCTCTGACGTCTCTGAAGATATTAGGCCCCGGATCTTTAGTTGGTGACACTGATCACTTAAATCTCTCCGTTTCATGAGTTTCACGCAGCAAAATGGTACAAAGGCGTATTATGATGGTGCCCTGGTGTGTTCCGTGGTAGTGCCATGTAAACATTTCAGCACGTGTAGATATTACAGGACGGTAATAATTCACTATTAGAAGGCATATCAGAGTGCTGTCTGACGTCATCACTATACCTGGTGACCGTCACTGCGTTTTTGYMAGTTTGTGTAAGTTTTRYAAGTTTGTGTTGCCATTACACACTGTTATTAAATGCATTAATGTCCTGCGTCTGGTGTTAATGTGCTGCTGTGATTGACAACTCTTGTGAACCTGAAGTGTTGGGATCTGTGTTTCAGGAAACCTCATAGACGTTCTCTCAGAGCGAAGTCTTGTGAAGAGCTGACATCATGACAGCTGCAGAAAATGTGTGTTACACCCTCATCAACGTCACCAATGACTCTGAACCACCATCAGAAGTCAGCCTGAAAACTGACTTAGGTATTGGCCTTTCAATACTATATGGACCACATAACATTTAAGAGAGGGTTCACCAAACAATGAATGAGTCCTACTCATTCTACTCATTCTCTCACACTGATCAAATCCTGTATGACTTTGTTTCTGAGGAACTTGAACTATCTCTGACTTTCTCCTCTGTGTTTGTCTCAACAGAAAAGGGTGAGATCAAGGCCAAAACTGAAGCTCTGAAGAAGGTCATCATCATGATCCTGAACGGTGAGAAGCTTCCAGGGTTGTTGATGACCATCATCCGGTTTGTGTTGCCTCTTCAGGATCACACCATCAAAAAACTGTTACTTGTTTTTTGGGAGATCGTTCCCAAAACTACTCCTGATGGCAAACTGCTTCAGGAGATGATCTTGGTTTGTGATGCCTACAGAAAGGTAGGCGTGAAATCCCAAAGTCTTTGGCAGGCATCTTCTGTCTGTTTCTTAATCTAAACATCTCCTCAATGCATCTGTAGGACCTCCAGCATCCAAATGAGTTCATCCGTGGCTCCACCCTGCGCTTCCTGTGCAAGCTGAAGGAGCCAGAATTGTTGGAGCCCCTCATGCCGGCGATCCGCGCCTGTCTTGAGCACCGGCACAGCTATGTGCGCCGGAACGCCGTCCTGGCCATCTACACCATCTACAGGTGGGCTGGTGTTGGTATGGACCACTCTGAGTCTGATGCACATGTAGGAACGCCTAACAAGATGTTGTGTTTCTCTTTAGAAACTTTGAAAATTTGATCCCAGATGCTCCGGAGCTAATTCATGATTTTCTGGTGAATGAGAAAGACGCGAGTTGTAAGAGAAATGCTTTTATGATGCTGATTCATGCCGATCAGGTATGTGATCTTCTGATTATTGACCTTAAACTTGTGGAAGGCTAAAGCGAATGTGTTTGTTAAAGTCTGAAGTGTGTTGTTGTGTTTTTTCAGGACAGAGCTCTGGATTACCTGAGCACCTGTATCGATCAGGTTCATACGTTTGGAGACATTCTACAGCTTGTCATTGTGGAACTGATCTATAAGGTGAGACCGTCATGTCATGTAAACTCATTCAACTGCAAGTAAAGACTAGAGTAACTGAGTGTGTTTTATGTTTGTGGGTTTTGTTCAGGTCTGTCATGCCAACCCCTCAGAAAGAGCTCGATTCATCCGCTGCATCTACAACCTCCTGCAGTCCTCCAGTCCTGCTGTTAAATATGAAGCAGCCGGGACTCTGGTTACCCTGTCCAGTGCTCCCACCGCCATCAAGGTAGAACTTGTGACACCAGAGAGGTGGCTTGTGAGAAACTCTGAGATGTTCTAAGATGAAGTTCTTCTGTTTCAGGCTGCTGCTCAGTGCTACATCGATCTGATCATTAAGGAGAGCGACAACAATGTCAAACTCATCGTTCTGGACCGGCTGATTGAGCTGAAGGAACATCCAACCCACGAGCGAGTTCTGCAGGTGGACAACTTCTCCATCTCATGAGAATCCATATGTTCCACAAAGAAACCTAACATGAGCTTGATGTTTTTTTTGATCTTCAGGATCTGGTGATGGATGTTCTGAGGGTTTTGACCACCCCTGACCTTGAGGTCCGCAAGAAGACCCTGCAGCTGGCCCTGGACCTGGTGTCATCTCGCAATGTAGAAGAAGTGCGTGATCTTCTGGTGTTTCTCAAATGCATACACATTTTGGTGCAGTTGTGGCCTACTAGAAAGTCGGACTTGTAACCAGAAGATTGCTGGTTTGATTCTGAACAACTGAGGAAACTTCAAATTTGTATTGATCTGTGGCTTGTTTTTCTCCACAGCTGGTTATCGTGTTAAAGAAGGAAGTCATCAAAACCAACAATGTGACTGAACACGAGGACACGGATAAATACCGGCAGCTGCTCGTTCGCACCCTGCACTCGTGTAGCGTGCGCTTCCCTGACATGGCAGCCAACGTCATCCCTGTGGTGTGTTTACATTCTGGACATGCAGAACGATTTATTTATTTATTACTGTTAAAGAACAGGGGGTCTTTCTGGGGGTGGGCTTTATTAAACTTTTGTGACATTGTTTCTTTAGCATTAAACTTTCAGTCTTGTAACTCTCGTTTTGTAACTTGTAGCAGATTCGTTTCACTCAAACACCAACATTACATGCTAACTAATCGCCTGAAAGGACTTGTTGAAATTCACACACTTGTGTTTTTTGGGTGTGCCCACAGCTGATGGAGTTTCTGAGTGACACAAACGAGGCGGCCGCAGCCGATGTGCTGGAGTTCGTCCGAGAGGCGATTCAACGGTTCGACAACCTCAGACCTCTCATCATCGAGAAGATGCTGGAGGTCTTCCATGCTATCAAGACCGTCAAGTAAGAGATGTGGCAACTCCATAAATCCAATCTCATGAATCAACTGCTGGTTTAAACGTTCATTGGCTCTTATGTCAGAACTCCTATGAACATTTATGTCTGATGTTATTTCATTGGGGTGATTTGAAACAAGACTCTTGTGTTGCAGGATTTATAGAGGAGCTCTGTGGATTTTGGGGGAATATTGCAGCACTAAAGAAGACATCCAGAGCGTGATGACAGAAGTACGCCGGTCTTTGGGTGAGGTGTGTATCAGACCCAAGACTATATAATTAACAAGATTTTGCACTTGTGTTACTGCAAAGGGGTAAAAGTGCAATGGTCAACATGGCCGCTCTAGCAAAGAAAGTCCCACCTACTAGTTGCCAATGGGCAAACGCTAAACGCTAATGATTCACTGTGAGGAGGCTTATAAACACACTGTTTGCATAACTATTTCAGTTAAATGTTGAATTTCTGCTCAGATCCCCATTGTGGAGAACGAGTTAAAGAAGGAAGCCGGAGAGGTGAAACCAGAGGAGGAGGTGAACGCAGCTCCAGCTCCTAAACTGGTGACCGAGATGGGCACCTACGTCACCCAAAGTGCTCTCAGCACCTCCAGACCATCCAAGAAAGAGGAGGACAGGTGATTATCTCTTTTTACAGTCCTGTCCTTTATTTTGCTCCTGTAACGCATCACCCCTGTTCTGCAGGCCTCCGCTGAGGGGTTTTCTGATGGACGGAGACTTCTACGTCGCAGCCTCGTTGGCTACCACCCTCACCAAAGTGGCCCTGCGCTACGTTGCCCTTGCCGAGGACAAGAAAAGACAAAACGTAAGTTATTTAAGAAAAAACACCTCAGTATATAAAATGCTAGTTTATTTTGCTAGCCTGCTAAAGTTTATTAGCGTTTAAGTCTAATTGATCCTTAACTGATGTTGTTTGGTTGCTGTCAGGCCTTTGTGGCGGAAGCCATGTTGATCATGGCCACCATTCTCCATCTGGGCAAGTCCTTGCTACCCAAGAAGCCCATCACAGATGACGACGTGGACCGCATCTCACTCTGCCTTAAGGTCCTGTCCGAATGCTCCCCCCTCATGAACGACATCTTCAACAAGGAGTGCCGCAGGTCTCTCTCCCACATGCTGGCTGTCAGACTGGAGGAGGAGAAGCTGTCTCAGAAGGCAAAGCCTCTTCTGCAGGAAACGCTTGTTTTGTGACACGCTTTTAAACTTTATAATTCATTCTGTTTTATTGTGGTTGTAACAGAAAGAGTCGGAGAAGCGTAACGTGATGGTCCAGGCGGACGATCCAATCTCCTTCATGCAGCTCACCGCTAAAAACGAGACGACGTCCAAAGAGGACCAGTTCCAGCTCAGTCTACTGGCCGCGATGGGAAACACGCAGAGAAAAGAGGCTGCGGACCCGCTGGCCTCCAAACTCAATAAGGTCTGTAAAGATGTTTGTGTTTGCTTGTCTTTGCCTGTGTTAGCGGCTTGCTAATCAAGACTAAATTGGAATGGTTTTGTTATGTCTGATCTTTCACCACCAGGTGGTGTCGTGGGTTCAGAACCAAGTTTTTTTGAGCTCATAGGTTCCTTGTTTTCTTCCAGGTGACCCAGTTGACTGGTTTCTCAGATCCAGTGTATGCTGAAGCTTACGTTCATGTCAATCAGTATGACATCGTTCTGGATGTTCTGGTGGTTAATCAGACCAGTGACACGCTGCAGAACTGCACCTTGGAGCTGGCAACCCTCGGTACATGTTCTTTCATCACTTTAATGCTGGTTTTCACTGCATGTTTCACTGAACATAATCTTCAACCCCAGGTGACCTAAAACTGGTCGAGAAACCTTCTCCTCTCACGTTGGCTCCTCACGACTTCGCCAACATCAAAGCCAACGTGAAAGTGGCCTCCACAGAGAACGGCATCATCTTCGGAAACATCGGTTTGTGGGATTATCCAGTTCTGGTCAGTTAACCCTGTCCTGGATTTCTGTTAAAGGATCCAAACTGTTTGTTTTGCAGTGTATGACGTTTCTGGAGCAGCCAGTGACAGGAACTGCGTCGTACTCAGTGACATTCACATAGACATCATGGACTACATTCAGCCTGCCTCCTGCACGGACGCAGAGTTCCGACAGATGTGGGCGGAGTTTGAGTGGGAAAACAAGGCAAGTCCGGAGATCAGGAATTCTTGGAAGAGCAGTTACATTAATTCACAGTCAAATCACAATATATGCTAGTCTTATTTTTCTATGAAATACTGCAGCAATTGTAAATAAATGATTTATGCGCATGATTATTTCTTTAAAATCCAAGTGCTCTGAAATGTATACTTTTCTAAAGCCATTATTCAGTTCCCAGTGTGGAAATAACGGTTCACGTTGACTTTAGCCTCTGTTCTGTTTCTCAGAAAACCTGGAATTCTGTGTGTTGTTTCCATGCAGGTTACAGTGAACACCAACATCACCGAACTGAACGAGTATCTCCTGCACATCCTGAAGTCCACCAACATGAAGTGCTTAACACCTGAGAAGGTTTTTAACCGTTTCGATCAACCGATAGATGCCTGATAATCACATTCTCATTGTACAGAACATCACCAAGCGTCACCTATCACATTTTTCTTTGAATCAGGCTCTGTCTGGCATCTGTGGCTTCATGGCAGCTAATCTTTACGCCCGCTCCATATTTGGGGAAGACGCCCTTGCCAACGTCAGCATTGAGAAGCCCATCCACATGGGTCCCGATGCCCCCGTCACCGGTCACATCCGCATCCGAGCCAAAAGCCAGGTAACACCTGTACTGACCCAGCCAATCGAAACCACCTGGTTCAGTCATTGCTGTCTGTGACCCATGCTGTTAAAATGAGTAGAGCTGTTAATGAGCTACAGTAAAAATTAAAAAATGAAAACATTGTAGGTGTAAAATGTTTGAGAATAAGAAACATGAAACTAAATGTAAACTTTTTCATAGTGACCAATATTTTGACCAAGAATTTACATCACATGTTTTTGGGAGACGCTTTTATTCAAAGCCGCGTATAGTGTATTTTTATCTGTACATTTTATCCCTGTATGTGAGGATCGAACCCATGTTTGTGCTGCAAATGCATCTTAAATATCTGATGTATTTGTTTGTGTTTTGTAGGGAATGGCTTTGAGTCTGGGTGACAAAATAAACCTTTCGCAGAAGAAGTCTGTGTCGTGAACTTCAGAGCTGCTGGCTGTTGTTGTGGCAACGAGAAAACGCAGCTAAAATCACTGTTGTAGTTCCTGTCTCTCGTCTTCTGTATTGCTTGTCTATATCTCTCCAGACTGCTGTGCTTTGTGCCCATAATCTAATCAAACATGTCTGAAGAGGATTATTTTGACGTTTTCTAACTAGATTCTTCTAATCTGCTCTGAAAGAGAACGACCATGTTATCTGTCATTTGTTTCAATAAACACCGCACACTATATTTCAATGCTTGTTATGATTATTACTGCCTATTATTCTATTATAGCTGTTTTTTATAATTAGCAAAAACACCTCAAACCACAGTTGACACAACAAAGGATGTGTTCTGTCATAGAAGATGTGCTGAAATTGAGAGTTTTGTTAGTTTTGAGACTTAAAGTTTGTGGTTGGTTTTATCCAGGCCCACATGGACTTCATAGCTGCTTCACAGATGGAAATAAGTGACTCAAAACATGACAGAGCAAAGCTATAGACTTTGGTTTCTGGTGTGATATTACAGGCACAAAAAAATCACATTTACTGATGATGACGGTGTGAATAATCAGAGCAGTAGATCAGAAGTTCTGCATTTTGAATCATTGATCATTTTGTGGGTGTGTGGTGATTTATTTCCATTTCCTCTTGCATGTTATTTGTTAACATGTCGTGTCAGTGCAGAACATGTTTCTGATCGGCCAAAGTTTGAAATTTTAGAATAATCAAAACTATGAAATGACAAATGTAAGTTTGGAAATAACATTTTTATATTCTAGTTGTTACCCTTTAACCAGAACTTACAGAACTTGGTCAGTCTCTTGAGAAATCTTGCTTTTAACAGTTAAACTGGTGCATTTTCATTTGCTGAAGAGTTTCATACATTTATTGTTTTCAGATGTTTTATTTACAGTCATGTAATAGTTTATCTCCAAAGTTGTGGGAGGTGGAAAAATCCCTGTTGTTATTTTTCCTCCCGGTGGCTGCAGTGAGACATAAATCCTGCTTTACAAGTTCATTAAAATTCCTCAAATTTCCATCGGAGAAGATGATAAGCCAACAGGGAATGTTCTTGTAATGTTTGCTAAGGTCCTGCAAAGATTATCTTGAAGTTCTGTCAAAGTTAAAAAAAAAACATCCTTGCAATAACATCAGTTTCGTTAGCTACCAAATCTGCTACCAAAAGAACAAAACCTTTATCCAATGTCTTTTGATATAAAAAGTGTTCTCATTAGTTATTTCTGAATTGCAGATTTATAAACTTAAAAAAACACATTTTGGATATTTGGTTACACCGTTGAGGGCAATAATCCGTTCAGATAAATCCCAAATATGTCATTAACGCAGCACCACACGGGCAGGAACCGCAGCGGCCCCTGGCGTCGCCAGTGCGCACTGACCTCGCGCTTCTCGGTGACTGGTAGCGATTTAGACGAGGGCGTATGGACTGGAACCAGTGCTGGATGTTTCTCACCCACTGTGATCGTACTTGTTTCTCGTGCGGATTGTCCTTGAGTTTCAGGCCGCTTCTGCTTTTCTCCGTCTGGGCGCCTGTCACGAAGTAAAGTGGCTCCGGCGAGCGTGTGTTCCGACAGCGGCGAGAGAGCGGCAGTGTGTCCCGATGGCAGGCTGGAAGGACGGATCGGTGCAGGAGAAATATCGCCTGGTGGTCGTGGGAGGTGGTGGCGTCGGGAAATCGGCATTAACTATTCAGTTCATCCAGGTGAGCAGACGTTGGTTGTTGTGGATGATTTATGGAGACGTCGGGGTGTTTCAAGTGATGTGGGTGTATCGTGGGGACCCCAAAAGCGTAAAAGGGGTTCAGGACTCTGAGCGAGGCCTGCATTGGTTTAACTCTGTTATAGTAAAGATAAACTTAAGCGTAAACAAACATGTCTGAAGTTAAAGAGAAGATTCATTTAGGAGGAGCTCAAACTTCATGTAGCGCAAGGGTTGCATGAAGCTCAGAGGCGGCGAGATGTAACTGTTGCATTTTAGACTCAGATGCAAAATCATGCAAACAAAACACAACATAAATATTTGAGCAGTTTTTCTTAACTTTACATGCAAAGTCGAGTAAACACAGACTAAACAATATACCAGAAAGTTATGTTTCTTCTAAAACCTTCTATTAACAAATTGGGAATTATATTTTTGAAATGCTTAAGAAAAAAGGTCTACAAAAATGACTGCAAGAACGTTTCTAAGAAAAAGTTTGAGAGAACTTTGAGAGAACTTTAAGAGAACGTTAGCCAATATTCTGACCATGTTCTCTGTTAGCTGGGTAGTCCATAGAAAACCCTTCCTGTTTGATCATTTCTAGAAATCTTTGGCAAAGAGAAGCAGTCCAGCTGTTTCCCATTCAGATGCGTGTTAGTGAGGTTTCATCTGAGGGAGCTGGAATCTGGGTTCTGAAAGAGGAACTCCTGCACTCCAGTTCTGTCTCCAAAGATCTCCAGAATATGTGTGAGGACTTACAGCAGAGGGTTGGATACATGCTCGGCCTTCTTCATTGGTTGTGCTGACAGCAGTCATTGCTGACTGTCAGTATGTGGTGGGAGATAAAGCTCATGTTATTATGCTGTGATGTGTTGAATTTGTGGCCTGCTGTGTGTTTGTAAGACAGAGTTCAGTATAAAAACAGACAGCTGGTATCAAACCGGAGTCATGATACAACATCCGCCAGATGTCTGACTCAGACCAGAACAGATTTTATTTACGTCAATGTGATGTAATTTAAACAGAAGTCGTAGCATAATGCTGTAGTATGACATCATATTTCTCTGGTGTAAATATCACTTCCCTAACATATATTTATATTTATAAACGTTTTCTGGGATAAAACGTTTTACACATTCTTATAAACTTCTTGAGTAGAAGCTGTTCCTCATTGGTGTGAAAGTGAACTTGTTGCGAGCCGGACTGTGACCTTTTTTAACTGCGTCGCGGTTGAAGCTACGATCACGCTAGTATTGTATGTCAGCAGGGCCGATATAGAATTGTATTCTGTGAAACAAACCACAGCGGTGTGTGAGAGGTTTCGCGAGAGGTCGTGTGTAGGTTAAGTCACAATAGTTGTTATTTCCTCCTGTGAGCTTACCTGTTGATTTCACACCCTGGTGGCTTGTTGTGAGAGTTTACTGATAAAAATGGTGCTTTATTCCAAACCTTGTGCGAGTATGCATGCAAGTGCACTTTAAAGAGAGGAAAAGCGTGTTTTTTACGAGCAGAGGCAGGGTGGAGGGGTTGTTAGGCCGCGTGTTGTCACACACACTTGCACGCATTACTGCCTCTGACTTTAACTTCTGTGGCTTTTATGTGGCTCGCTGTCTTCTGAGATATCCTGTTTACTCGCGCTAACTGCTGGATGACAACTATCACCCGGATCTTCTCACTCTCTCAGATGTAAACTGTGAACTCTGCATTTCCAAGACAACATTTTTCACCACGGAACAAACATAGAATGCAACGTTACACAAACCGTACTCAACACTTATAAAGACTGTTGCTTTGTATTTGTTTTTAAAGACAGTGATACTAATTGTCTATCATAATAATAACCAGAGATGTGTCTGCTGTGTGTCTGCTGGGCTTTTCTGTACGTCAGATACGACATCTGCTTATTGTTTCTGACCTGCGATTACAATCAGTCGCATCAGATGCGGTTGTGTCAGAATTTGGGTCTGTTGAATGTGTTTATTTTTAGATTTAGGTTTCTGCGGTGAGTAAGTCATTCTGTCTGTTGAACAGTCACACACAGGAGAGATGATATGAAATCGATCTTTAATTTATTTCTCGTGCGGGTCTTGATCCCGCACTGATGGTTTCTGAGGTACGTGCCACAGGGTCTATGGTGGTCTTTGATGAAGCTGAACTCATGGTCCTTCCTCCAGTGAGTCAGACCCCATCTAGCATTCCTCATGTGCTGTCAGTATGGATGCATGCAGACCCTCCCTTTCTCCAGCTGTAGGGCTGTAACACCCACCCTTTTCACATCCAAACCTCTCCATCATCTCCATCATCTCCCTCAGCTGTAGGTTTTTCTCTTCAGAATAATGAATCGTTCATTTTGAAATCACAATGAGTGTAAATGCCTTCATTCAGCCGGACAGAATCAAGTAACTGTAAAACGTGATTGTACTGTAAGTTGCTTTGGATAAAAGCGTCTGTAAAATAAATAAAAGTGAGTGTAAGAGAAGAATGTGATGTTTGTTGAGGGAACTGAGGGGAGCTTTGATTTAAAATGATGTCAACAATGGTGTCTGGATATGAATTATACGGCTTATTTTATTCTTGTGAAGACTGCTTCACAAGATGAATGCTGGAATATTACGTATCCAGAAAGCTTGGTTGAGAGTGTTCTTCAGAAAATTCCTCCTTTATCTGTGGAAATTATTCTAGGAATTATTCCAGCGGATTTCTGTCCATGCGTGTGTTTAACATCCAGCTGAAGATGAGCAACCATAAAAGACAGATAACAATTTAAATGTAACAATTTCAGTGTGCAAGAAAAAATGTGACGTTGAAAGTTCAAGGAAAGTTCTAGAGTTTTTATACTATTATTGCTTTGTTAAAATCAATGAGTAAAAAATGAGTTCTGTGAGAGTGTTAGGTGGGGAGTACTCTGTCTTTATATGACCACCCGGAGGGTTCAAACGAAGCGCTCAGACCCCACTGGTCTTTTGCTGAGCGATTGAAGCCCCTGAAATGTTTGAAGGGTTTGTTAAACTCTGTAGGGACTCTTTCATTGTTGTGCAAACACATCAAACACTGTTTGCAGCAAACGTTGAACGGTTTCAGGTGAATTAACTCCCCGTATCTTCTGTTAAAAAATGTTTACAGGTGTGTTTACAACACACAGATGTGAAGAGCTAGATTCTTGTGCATATTGCAATATACAGACTGCATTTTTTTTCAATATCGTGTCACTCTATTGATGAATAATAATATTGGTAGTTATTATTTATTCTTATAGGCTTGTAAATTTCTTTAGCTTGATGTTTTGCTTTAGCAGTTTGACAGTTTGTGCAGTGAATTCCTGCCTGAGAAGTTGGAACGTTCAGGTATCTTTGGTCAAAACAAATTCCAAGACATGCATTCAGTTTCATTTCTTTCCTATTTTCAGATGAATGAATTTTAAACAAAATTTTCCAACCGTATACAGGACGTTTATTTTATTGTTTAGTCAATAAATCGTTCACAAAAATCTGTGTGATTTGCACATCCAGTTAAATGGTGTGGTTTATTATCTTGCATCAGCCACAGATGAAAGCAGCTTTAAAAGCAGAAAAGTTTCCAGGGATTTTCAGATGTTAGGAGCTCTGCTGGGAACGATCTGTGATCCAGCGTCAGTTCCATGTGGAATCATGTGTTTTCCCGCTGGTGTCCCAGCTGCTGTTCATGTGATGTGTTTGTCGGAAGCACATGATCAACAGGAAGTTTGTTGTGTCCCTCAGGCCTCGGATGAGCTCAGCTGATTCGTTGGAGACGACAGTCGCAGGGTGCCGTTGTGTTTGATGAACATTAAAGATTCATTTCATTAGAAATCTGCTCTGCATCTGTACAAGCACTTAACTTATGTCTCAGCTAACAGGGAATGTTCTCAGAATGTTGGCTAACATGCAATTGCAGTGACGTTTATAGAATGTATTTGTAATATTATATATTGTCAAATGCTTTTATTGTCACATACACAATCGTACAAAGTATGATATGCAGTGAAATTTTAAATTGTATATAAAAAAAGTATTATTCTTACATGGAACATTTAAAAAAAAGTTAGAGGATTACAATTGTTTGAAGAATGTTCTTGCAACCAAGAAATAGCGTTAATGCAACGTCTTAAAAACATTTCTAGAACTTTCAAAACATTTTTTTGTCATTAAACAACAATCACAAACTTTTGCAGAAACATAATGATCCCCACATTACTTCAGGAATAACTCCCTAAACGCGCCCTGTTCTTGTTCTTATTGTTTTTACTGAATGACCTTTTTGCCTGTTGCATGAGCTCATGGGAAAGTAGGCGTTTCCGCGGGAAACGGAGGTGGGATGCTGTGGTTGGACTGTTATCAGTACTGAGGCCGTGTCGCAGTCACTCGCTGTGATTAAAATAATGACGATTTCCTTTTGTGAATGAATTATTCCTTATATAGTGATAAGGGCTGTATTAAAATATTCTTTTTGCGTGGGAATAATTTCCTTAATTTTCATTGTATCTGAAATGTTTTTTAAACATTCCACTAACAACTTGATAACATTTTTTATATATGTAAAAAAAAGTTACTTCATGTTACTTTAAGAATATTTTTGATGACTTTGAATGAACGTTCAGAGAGCGTTCCTGTTGACTGGGTATCTTTTTTAAATCGAATAATACAAAGAGGGTTCGAACTTCTGCACCGTTGTATTCTGTTGCAAACAAACGCTCACTGTTTACAGTTATGAGTTCACCGGCGGGTGGGTGGATGCATGAATGGATGGAGAAACAGGTGGGTGTTAAAAAGCAGAAAGAAAGAAGTGACTGTGGAAAGGAGTGTCCTGGTGTGCGGTGGGTGAGGTGATAAAATCTCTTTTGTGACATCATCTTCATGCGGAGGGCTGTGCTGTTCTGCTGCTATAGGTGGAGTTTCCTTGTAATGTTGGAGGTGCCTGTTGGGTTGGGCTCATTGGGGTGGGACATTTCCTATCCCAGAATGCTTTGTGTCAGGTAGCTCTTATCACCCGTTATGGCAGCTGAAAAATGAGACATTAAAAAATGTAACTTTTCAAAACTTTCCACTAACAAATTAAAAAATAACATTTTTGATATATGATATACAATGTTAAAAATTCTGCCAACTTTACTGCTTAAGAACTTCAGAGGAACTTTGAAGAGAACTTTGAAGAGAACTTTAATCAAATTATATTTAAAACAAGACCTTTTTGAAAGTTGGAACCATCATGTCATTTTTTGAGGTGAATAGTTGACGCAAAAAGCAGAACTCAGCCAAACCCACCTCTTATTTCGAAATGTTTCTCGTTTCAGTGCTAAAAACAGATGCTCACTACAACATTAATAGTCAAACTCATAAAAACTCTGCTGCTCTGTATTGTTGTGTGTGTTTGTTTGTTTGATCGTGTTCAGCTGACACAGAAACAGGCCTGAACATAATGTTCAGCTGTCATCATTTAAACAGCCTCCTGGGAAGAGAGATGGAAAACATGGGGAAAATGTCAACAATTCATCCCTGGACTCCTCCTTTCGCCACAGACTGATACTGTTTTTAGATTAGCGTAGAAACTTGTGGCCTGCAGGGGTGAAAAAAGTTTCAAACATTGAGCCAAAATGTTAGTGTTTGTGGTTTATTATCGTAATTACAAACAGAGATACACCGTTGACATGAACTCAGTCTGACCACTTTATTTGTGTTGTGTTGTGTTTATTTAGCGAAGCTTTTAAAACAAATGGTCCTCTACACCTGTAGTTCTATTAGTCAACCAAACTAATAGGGAACATTCCTGTAACGTTGACTAACAGTCACACATTTTCATGTCCTTCTGTTTTTGTTTGCTGGCAACGAAGGGAGTTTTTTTAAATGTTACGGCAATAACACTAAGTTAACTGTGAGAGAACATTTAGAGTTAGCTAGAAATGTGATGTAATGATCTTGTGTTTTGTGTTGTCTTTGCGTTTAGTCATACTTTGTGACAGACTATGACCCAACGATTGAAGACTCGTACACCAAACAGTGTGTGATTGATGAGAGACCGGCACGACTCGACAGTAAGTGACGCTGACAGAGTTACAGTTTCATTAGTAACAAAAACGTTAATGGAACGATGTACAACGTTTGACACACTAAAGAAAAGATTAAAATAAACATGTTGAAAACACTTTTTGAAGCGCAGAACTTAAGGTTATTTATTAAGCCAGTGTTGGGGGGTGTGACTTGGTTGAGTGAGTGTTTAGTTGTGTGTTAGTCGGTAACTGACTGACTGCTCTGTGTTTGTCAGTCCTGGATACAGCAGGACAGGAAGAGTTTGGAGCCATGAGAGAACAATACATGAGGACAGGGGAGGGCTTCCTCCTCGTCTTCTCTGTCACAGACCGGGGAAGGTGAGCCGCGTTTCACACGTCCCTCCCCCACACTGTCCAGCTAGAGTTTTAGGTTGTTAGAATGTTCCCCAAATGTTTTTAAGTAACATAAACGTTAAAAATGTTACTTAAAATGTTCTAGGAACATTCAAAACAAACCGTTTTTTAGACAATATACTAACATTATTCCTTGGATTAAAAAAGGTTTTTTTATTCTGTACCATTTTTTTAAACTTTTCACTGACAACTTAAAAATGATGTTTTGATATATGTTATATAATGTTAAAAATGATTACTAAAGTTACTCCAGGAACGTTTGAGATAACTTTGGGAGAGCGTTTAGCAGAGAGTGTTAGCAGATTTCACTTTCATTCTGTTTCGATCTTCTTGTTTTTTGAACATCTCTACCTCCATTCATCCGTTCTCTGTCTGTCTCTTATGTAAATTTTGAGGTGTGAATAAACACTGATTTGTCTCTGATTTGTAACTGATAAGTAAATGTGTCTGTGTGGGTTTGTGCGTCTGTGTGTGTATGTATGTTCTGTGCGTGTGTGTGCATGTGTGTTCTGTGCATGTGTGTGTATGTGCATGTGTGGTATGTTCAGCCGTTCAAGTAGTGTTTGTTTGTGCCTAGATATTGTATAAAGTACATCGTTACGTTGTTAACTATTTTTGACATTTGACATTTCACTAACTATTTAAGAATAACATTTTTATGTACATGATATGTGACATTAACAAAGGATTTTGGTAACAAATATCTTGCTAATAATTGTATGTTGTTTCCTCAGCTTTGAAGAAATCTACAAGTTTCAAAGGCAGATCTTGAGAGTGAAGGACCGAGATGAATTTCCCATGATTCTCGTGGGTAACAAAGCCGATCTTGAACAACAGAGACAAGTGAGTGCTGAAAACATACACAGTTGTACTGATGCACTATCATTATGATCATTCAGTCTCTCATCTGCACTGCAAACATTACATCATGACTTCAGAGTCCATCTGTAAAGGTCATATTACAAATGACACAGTGATGTCTGTACTGTGAAGTATGATGTCACAAAGATGTAGTCATGAAAATCAATAGATATTGGGTTGAAAGACTGACTAGTGTGTGTGTGTGTTTGTGTGTGTGTTTGTGTGTGTGTGGGGCGGGGGGTGATTGAGTTGGTTATTGTGATTGTGTGCATTCTGCTGTAGTGACACTCATTTTGTGTTACACCGCCACCTGGTGAAATTATTTTTAACCATTTTTAACCGGAGAATTTTAACCAGCATTATCAAAAATGTTTCCTGCCTTTAACTGGTTGTTTTACTCCTTCATGTGAAAGGTGATTTTTAACAAATATGTTGTGTTCATCGATACCGATCACTTTCTCAGGTGACTCAGGAGGAAGGGCAGCAGTTAGCCCGACAGCTCAAAGTCAAGTACATGGAGGCCTCAGCAAAGATCCGGATGAACGTGGACCAGGCTTTTCACGAGCTGGTTAGAGTCATACGGTGGGTTTGTTTTCTAGTTTTCTGTCTGAAGTCGTGTTTTAATTTGAGATATAGTACATTAAATGATGTAAGCATGTTTTATCTAAATGTGACATCACTTCCTGATTCGCAGGAAGTTCCAAGAACAAGACTGCCCCCCCTCGCCGGAGCCCACGCGCAAGGAGAAGGATAAGAGCGGCTGCCACTGTGTGATTGTCTGATTGGCTCTTACTGCTGCCATTCATCAGCTGCTGTCACAGCCCCTCCCACCACCCTGCCTTGTGACATCACGTTCTATGTGGATGAACGCGCTGCCTTTTTTACACATGCATGTCTTCAAACAGCAGTTTCTCTCACAGCCTTATCAGTGGCCTTTAAGGCCCCTAGA
The DNA here is from genome assembly GCA_036877545.1 of Yasuhikotakia modesta. Classification (NCBI taxonomy): domain Eukaryota; kingdom Metazoa; phylum Chordata; class Actinopteri; order Cypriniformes; family Botiidae; genus Yasuhikotakia; species Yasuhikotakia modesta. Next base: position 3,021 of record JBAJNP010000981.1, on the reverse strand, counting down.
ACTGCAGTACTAGCAGAACCAAACTGACAAAATATTGATCAAACTCTTTGTTCTACCCTCACTTGAACTCTGACATCAGTGTGACTGACATGGTGAACTGATCATGGTAATCGTGTCTCGACACTAAACATCTTATACGTTTACTGTGTGAACTCACATAGTCCCTTTTTTGTATTTTGAAGGATTTTATTTGCCCTGTTGTGTTTGTATTTATTCCAAGCTGGAATTTATACCATTTTGGATGAGTAACGCTCACGGATCATCCGTGAGAACTTGTGTGAGGTGATGTTCTGACCCAGTTAACAGCCAACGTTCTCCTCAAAGCTTTTAGAAACGTTATTGTGACATTAGCAAAACTTTATAACGTTATCGTATATAAAACGTTGTTCAATAGCATTAATACAACTGAATGATATGAATATTTCTTGATCATTCGAAATACTGTTTTTAATTGTTAATTAAATTGTTAAAAATGTTACAGAAACGTTTTGCAATCTGAAATTGTTCGCTGAGGAAGCTGTTCACTGTCATAAACTAAGCAGCAGTTAAAGTGAAGATCCTTCAGGTGAGACTTCAGCCTGTGGTTTGGACATGCGTATGTTCCCACGTGTATGTAAATACAAGCTTCTAACGTTACGCCAACGTTGATCTCTGATGTATGTTTTGTATGTGTTATACATGATTAGCCAGGCCTTCAGATTTCTACAGACTGTTTCAGACTCAGGTTGGTGTGTGTTCACACTGTTTCTATATCGTTCTAACAACGTTTGCTCAATGTTTTGTGCGAGGTAACCCCATAATCGGTGACACAGAGATGTAGCCTCTGAAATAATGGTTATTTTTTGCTATATCAGCTTTAAAATGATCATAACAGTGCAGGGACTCGGATGTTAGGAGACAAATGACATTGACATTCATTTTTAAAGCTGAAATTTGTAACTTTTGCCTGAGACGTTGAACACTGATATGTCCTGTACTGACTCGATTTTAAAAGTTACAATTTGCAGTTTTAAAGTATTTAATTTTATATTCGATCAGAAAAAACTGTCTTGTTTATTGCATTTTTAATATCATCCAACAGAAGTCCACAAATTCACATTCCCACATGAGTTTTATTTTTAACACTGTTTGACTGCAATGACATGTTGATACTTCTGTGACACTCAGAGTTAAATCTGGTGTTTTCTTATGAATCATGTGATATTTACACTCCAGGCTTTCATATCATGATTGTATCATGTCATTTTCTGTTTCATCTTTTTTTCTCAGTGTGAATTTCTGTATGAGGGATTCAAATAAATGATTTTTGTGTTTTATCGTCTTGTAATATAAGAGAAAAGACTAATCTTTTGAACAGACATGATTAAATGTTTTTACCATATACTTTTATACATTATTTTCTTATCAGGCTAGTTAATGAGTATTTTTATATGTTTGTAAGTGAACAATTTCTCTTTGGCACAACTGTGTGTATATGTAGAGAAGTATTTGTTTTGTTTGTTTGTTTTTTTACTAAAGAAGGCCAATGTTTGTTAAGGACTTTTTCTGCTGTTGAATCTGTTAAATCCAACTCACCAAACAGTCATTCGGTGATACATGTGACCTCACCACAACCTTACCTTACAATGACAGTTACCCAAAATATCTTCTTCCCACCATTTATTCATCCTCATATTATTTCAAACCTACATGACTTTATTTCTTCTGTGGAACATGAAGATATTTTGAGAAATATCTCAGCGGTTCTGTGTCCATATTCTGGAAGTCAATGGGTTCCACTGATGTTTGGTTTCCAAAGTGCTTGAAAATATCCACCTTCTGGGTTCCTCAGAAGAAACAAGTCATAAAGGTTTGGAAAGATGCCATGAGATTTTTTGCCATCAGTTTTTGATGCACAGTAGAGTCTGTGTACATCTAATCCACACTATTTTATATCACATTCCCCAGCGCTGTACAGCCTCTGGTGCTATAATAAAAACTTATTAACCTGTGATATTGTTTATTTCCTTACTGAAGAAATGTGATCATTCTTGATGGTTGAAAAGTCCCCAAGTGACGAATGAATGACGACTTGATCACTTTATTAACGTCACAACAGATGAATATAAGATGCTATTATGTTTAATAATAATACACAGTATATTATAAATTATTATAAATTATAAAGTAAATATCTGATCATTTATCACTATTTTACCAGTAGTCTGTGGAGAGGAAATATGCCAATATAAACCAGAGAAGTTGAGGAAGTTTCGGGCCGTATTTTGTGATCAAATATAAATAAAACAACAACAACAACAACAATAATAGAAAATAATGCTCTAAACTTTTGCAGATCTGTGCAAACAAATGCTTCCCAAAAAACGATGTTCATTTAAAGCCACATATCTGTGCGTGTATTTTATTTATACTTATTTATACAAAAGAGTCGAGAGCAAATTCATCGGGTGACATTTTATATATATATGTATTAACATAAAGCTTTTACTGTAACACTGCTATTAAAAGCATGTTAGAAACACTGTTTCTCAAACAAACACATGCAAAGGTGTGAACTGAACGATGCACGATGCATTTCCCCTCTCCGTGAGTTCAGTGGTTCAGTCCGGGTATTTAAACGCTCAGCCACCCGTTCAACCCGAGCCAAGCCGTTCTCCTGCGGGACCCGAAGGTAACGCTTCATGTGAACGGTAACCGGAGGACGGGAGCTGAGCATTGAGTCGCAATGGACGGGCTGAGCAACAACAACGGCGTGTCATACAGCCGATGGACTTACGACAGGTAAACGTGCGGATTGTATTAAACGAGATGCTTATGAACGTTTAGCAAAGAAACGTCTTATTTTAAGCACCGAAGTTGTTTAAAGTCGGTTTTAAAGTTAGTTTGAGAAACACCAACAAACGCTGTGTTTGCATTTTGTCTTAGTAAAATGCACGGGTTTGTGTTTCATAACACAACCTCATTTTTAAAGGGTTTTCGTTTAAACGTCAGATAAACGTTAAAGTAACGATCTGTGGTTGA
>JBAJNP010000980.1:24442-72535 GCA_036877545.1 Yasuhikotakia modesta | reverse complement strand
ACACTCTCTCTCTCTCTCTCTCACACACTCTCTCACACACACACACACACACACTCTCTCTCTCACACACACACACGTGCGCGCGCGTTTATTCAGAGTAATTATTGATTATGAAGCTACTGCAGTTCGCATTAGTTTATAAATCTGAATCTGTTACACTGACAGCTGAGTTATTTACATGAGATTCACGCCTGATACGCTTGCGGTAATAAACAGAAAGACATTATTTATAAAAACGGAACTTTAAATTAAATAAATAATTCATTTTAAGCTTTGTGTATTTTAGCCTTCGTCCATATAAACTATTTCTGAAAACTTAAATCATTGAAACGTTTCGTTGTAACAAAACGAGACGCTTTAAACTTGTCATCTGTACAAACGACGGTTATATCGAGCCAGGTTACTCCCTCACCCTCGCGGCGGCGGCGGTTTGCTGATCTCTCCGTCGCTGTCTAGCGTCGGTGGCTCCCGGTAATCAAAGAGCGAGCACACAGTCTCCGCCATCCCCGGTAACGAGCGCTGCCTGCCTTCTCACGCGCGGCGCTCGCGCTCACTCCGTCCGTACAGGTTCTTTCGGACGCTACCATTAACGCAGACAAGAGGGGGCGACGTGCCGTTGGAAAAGAAAACCACTTGTAAGTCGTCAATTCCTTTATCCGAATTTGTTGGATCGATTGATGTCTTTGGATGAAACCTTATGCTCTTAAGACGTCTTATCTTTTGGATTAAAAAATATTTGAACTTTAAAAATATGTAAATCGAACCCCCCCTTAAATGGTTGTCGTCTGTAGTATAGGTTGGGGGCTCTGTTTCTAAGCGAAGTTGATTGTACTCATCTGATACCGACAGTTCCGTCTCCAGTATTATGACAGATAAAATATCACTTTTATTTTTTTCTTTGATGATCTTTGGTGTAAAAACTGTTTTACACGCGCCATTATAATTTACCCCATGGTTGTCATGCAATTCTCAAGACGATAAAGTACACATCCACACAGATGTGTGCTTCATCGTTACCTGCGTTGGGTAGTTTGACTGCTGTTAACCTGATGTTGATAAACACGCAACCAAACACAAACATCCCCTTCATAACCATGAGCTTATGCATTTCACAATATATCAATCAATCTTTCATCAAAAATATAGGTGATTTAGAGATAAACACATCAAACCATTTCAACTAATGATGAATTTAGACTGATCTAGATTTCTGGATCACACACACACACACACACACAAACCTCTGACGCACACGTCTAAACACGCCCCTCCCCCACGCTCATCCCTCACTCACTCACTCACTCACACACACACACACACTCACACACACCACCCCACAAGCACACAGACTACAAGTGCATGGAAAAACCTAGCATACATACACTCATTTAAAAAAGCATTGTGTAAACACACACATTTTCATATACGCAATGGTCAGTTAACACAGGCATCTTCATAAACAAATACTTTTACACCTATGCACACACCCCTTCAAATCATATTGCAGTCCATATATAAACACACATAACCAACACATGCATTCATTATAAAGTAAACTACTTGGACCATATATACACTTGTAAGCACACATATACACATGTTCGTACACACACTCACACACATTATCTGTCTCTCACACAGATTCTCCCTCCTACGCAAGCGCACACACATTCCCCCTTTCTCGCCTCACACACACAGACACACACACTCACACACACTGCACTCATACACACCCCTCCCATCACACACACACACACACTGCTCTCATACACACCCCTCCCACCACGTACACACACACACAGACACACACACACACACACACACACTGCTCTCATACACACCCCTCCCACCACACACACACACACACACACACTGCTCTCATACACACCCCTCCCCCTTCATTCTCACACACACACACACACACACATCCTGCCTCACACACACTCATACACAGACAGTCACATTCTCTTTATTCTCTCTCACTTGCCGACACATACACTCATGCACCCGACAAATACACACATACAAAAACACACATGCACAAACACACACACACCCATCCCCCTTTCACAGGCATCCTGCCACTCTTCCAATACACACAAATAAATACACACACAAGTCACAAACATACACTCCACCCCCACTCTTCCAAACACACATCCTGCTTTTCCTTTATCACAATTGTAGACACACACACACACACACACGTTTACTTATCTAAATAGGGATATTACATAGACTTCTACTATTTTCATGCACGCCTAATCAATAAACAATACAACCTAACCAACACTCTAACCCTAACAAAACTTTGTTACAAATGAAAAAACAGTCAAAGTCAAAGTGGAGTTTATTGTCATTTCAGTCATATACAAGTACATAGTGAAATGAAACAATCTCCTCTGTACCCTAATCCTAACTCTATACACAGGTTACAAACAGTGTGCAACCTGTTTGACTGACATCTCAGATTTACCATTTATTACAGTGCCAGTTTAAAGCATACATTAATCATAAATTATTAAATGCCAGTGTTTCTCTGTCTTCAACAAGTTCAATAATCTTCATACAGTAACCAGTTGAGCTGATTTTCACTGCTCTGTGACTCCCACTACAGACTTAGCCATCTACTTGTACATCACCGAAGTCAAAGTCTGGCCCAGACACACTAGGACACAGATTTTGAGTAGCTATAGCACATCCTAAAGGCAGTGTAACGGTATGACAGCAGCAGACAGCGTAAAAGGCCTGTGTCTGGAGATAAGGACTTTTTTAGCTACAAGGTGATCACCGTCACGTCTAACAAGTTGACTTGTAATAAAAAGCAGTACTTTATATAGCCATTAGAGGGCACAAGTGTTGCCCTCACGAGTGTGCGTATCGTAATTCTTAACCAACCCCAACAGATTGTACAAACCTAGTAAAAAAATGCACTTATATAACAAGGAAAAGCGTTTATAATAGGATATGCGTCACATGTGTACAGCAGGTAAAGAGTTTAAGAGACAACAGCTTAAAGCAATAAGCATATACAGTAATTATGATAAACAAACAATAATTCAGCAGTGGCTGTTGTACTCCATAAGTACTACTCCACATTTTTGCCCAGACAGTGTCAGTCTGTATGTCAGAATGTGACAATGTTGTCAAGTTAGTGCTGTCAATCATAGTTGAATATTTTTACTTGGTACAGTTTGACACAGGCCTGCTAAAGTCACACAACTGTCTTTGACTTTAACCAAATATATCGAGGTTATCTAGTACAGTCTGTACTACAAGTAGCTATCGTAAATTTCACTTTTTGCCCTAAATGTGTAATTTCACCTACTACTGTGTAATTTCACCTGCACAGCATCTCAGGAATCTAAAAGTCATTCATTTTAAAAAGGTAATAAAACCATAAGATAAAACCAGTTTAATTATTTCCTAAATATATTTACCTCTGTTTCTAATAAACACCAACACAATTATTTATTTATATTAACATACAAATCAAGATTATCCTAAAGCCCACAGATATACATTACAATAGTTTTTATAAAATTATATTTTGTTTTCTATAATGCTAAATACCAGTGACTGTATCTCCAGGCCTACTGACTCTGTACATTATCCATGCAGTTATGAAATTCCTTCATTCCATGTTATCATACATCCTCTTCTTCTTGCCGTTGAACCCTCTTTGTTTGTCTCACTTCCTTCTTTTCCCAGCATGTCTTCTTGTTCTTAGGGACATTGTGATTGGTGCTTTCTCCAGCTCCACTGGCAGAGAGTGGAGAGTTTCTGATGTTTGGCCTGTCCAGTGCACAAGGTCCTGCAGAACTCTCAGAATCCACATCTTCAAACCAAAGGTCCAACTGCCATCCAGCTCCTTTCACACAATCACAGATAAAATGTCCATCAATTTCAGTCTCAAAGGTTTGTTTCTCAGCACAAGACAGACAGACAGGCAGAGAGATAGATATACAGACAGACAGATGTAGAAGAAATTTAGTAAGAGAGGAATTTCTGACGTCTTATACGGCACATTATTGTGATGGTGCCCCATTTTAATGGTATTGGCCAGTCAAATTAGCATCTACACTGTGTTTATGCAGTAAGGCATAGAATAAAGGTCCCAATATCATCAGCGTCTAGACATCTAATGTCTTGGAAATCATTCTCAAAAACTATATAATTACTGGTTTCATGACAATAATAAAAATATCAACAGTGTGCAGCAATATAAAACGACAACGAGAAAACACTGCTGCGCCAAGTTTACAAAGGGTTTATAAGCACCTCTTTGACTGCAGCGTCAAATCTCTTGCCATCCACTAGTAGTCGCTCTGTGCTCACCAACAGGTGTCCCAGACGATCCCTTACACTTTTCCGCTGTCTCTTATACTCGCTTTCCAGATCGGGAAATTCGGCGTCTTCCCGGGTAATGACGTCTTCCAGGAGTCGCCGACACTCCTTTAGCGCAGCGTGCAAGATGGATATTTTTTCCCCGTCTGAAAGCTGAGGGACCAGAGGAGGAATGGAGACCAAATATTCTTTGGCCACTGATGAAGACGACGGCAGTGTTTCACGTTTTTTCTACAAATAAATAATGAGAGCAACAAGTTGAGGTCATTGAATTGTGACTTAGCTCAGCACCTACAGTTGCCATTATAAAATACATAGAAATATATTATTTTACTACAAAAGTGTAATATATACGAAAAACTATATAAACAATATACATATATAGTATACTATATATACTATATACAAATTTATAATAACGAAAATGCAACTAGCTATATAATAATAACACAGTAAGCCATTATATTTATAGATAGTCTAGGAATAAAAAAATGTATTGGCTAAATCATAGAAGTTAAGAAAAACTCTTGCTGTCTTAAGATACGTCACAAATTAATGATTTAGGGTTCGGTGCTGTTGTTGCACAATCTAATGATCAACTATTTCCAAATAAAAATGCTCTACCCACGTTTCTTTCCAAGATGCAAGCCGAGACACAGAAGTGCGCTTCGGCATTCTGGTAACGCGAGAGAAGATGATGGATCAGAAAAAAATTGGCAGGTAACCAGCAGAAACAATCGCGCTTGTTCCATTCCACAGCGCGTACAAACAAGTTTGAATAACCCGTAGGCTTTCCCATTCATCCAGGGACTTCTGTGCCATTCAGCCGCGCACACACACAACCATTAACTCCCCATGGCATTCCTTAATCTAATGCCATGAGTCTGATACTTTTGTGCGCATCGCAGGTCCCATTTGGAAAACAACAGCCAGTATTCAACAAGTGTTCAGATTATTCCTTAAATCAAACTATTGCTTATTCATATACGTGTTTGAGACTTACAAATAACTCCAGAAGTTGAACGCACTCCTCATGAAGAAGTTGAGCCAATGCTGCGGATCTCCCTGCGTGGCCCCTCAACCCAAGGCGTGTAACTCTGTCAGCCATTTATTTTTAAAAACGATTTAAAAAACAACACCTGACTCGACAGCGAACATAAGGAGCCAGTAAATTCTTGCCCTTGAAATTGTTGTAATACGACTCCTCCTTTATAACCGGTAATAGCCTTTATGTTGAATGGCGATCCTTAAAATATTTCCCCAAAGCTTTATAAGCAATTCTCTCTCTCTATCTCTCTCTGTCTCTGGCATTACTTAAAACGCAACTTCTACAGCGCTGTTCACCCGTTATGAAGTGTAAGTCTTGAATTTCTCAGTCACTCCTCCCCTACCGAGAACGTGTTGCTTTCAGGGAGGAGGAACGGCAGGAGATTTCATTGGTCTACGGTTCATCTCTCAGACTCACCCCTCAGAGTAATTGGGATGAATTGAAAAAGGGGCCATTAGAATAATAAAATTCCTTATTCACTGTCAATGCCCTTTTCACTGACAGTAAGTCTGTGAAAGGATGAGTGTTGTGACAGTAAGCTCACTTTCATCAGCTGCACCAGGACACCATAGGATACAATGTACAGCAAGTCGTGACCTCAGAAGCTGTTATATCCTGTATTATATATCCTGTATTATATCCTATATTTAAAAAACTGCCTAGCATCTCAGTCAAGTAAAATAAACACTAAAGCCTATTACAGGCCTAATCCACGTTTTCATTCATTGTCACTATTTCTGTAGAGGATAGTAATTGAATTAAATACCCCACCCCACCTTTCAAAAGCTTATAGCATAATATGACTTTTGTTTTGCTTTAATAAATATATTTTGTATGATAAGTATTTTAGTGCAGAATTTGCCCAAATGAAATATAAAGAAATTTGTTTTGGCTAAATGCAGTTGGACAACTTACTTACCAGTCAAGCAGTTGAAGTATTTTTCCTAACCACAAAGTAAATGATGCTGTTTTTATTATCTTCTAACATCATTAAAGTATATATATATGTCGTTTTAAACATGTTTATTCTTTATTCTAGATGCAAATAAAAATGGTAAGTTTACCGTCTATCGTAAGGATTTGTTTGTTTTTGTGGGACCTGACTCACATCAGAATTTAAGTATTTGAAAATGAACTTTTTTCCTGACTGTAACAGGAGACACGCTGTTGACTTTAAAATGAAAAATGCAATTGGTTTCTCTTTAGGGAGCTTTAGGGATATGGATGTAAAGGGATATAGGGATATGGAGCAAAAGATCAGTAGTTTAATGTAGTTTAACTCTAATTACAAATGAAAAACTTTTAAACCCTCAGCATTTGGAGACATTTATTCTGCAGATGTGTTTATTCAGCAGAGTCTGGTTTTAAAAACTTTCCCATAAGATCTGATCGGATGTTGGTTACGGTACTACACCGCGCCACACGATGGCAATATTACCCCATTACTCCATTCTGTTTATGGCCCAAGAAGAAACAGTAATTTCCGGATAAACAAACGCTTGACAGCCTGGACATTACAGCGGATTTGGATGCCAGGTCTCATAAACTTGTATTTCAGTGGATATGAACTCGCTTGTGGGATACGGGGTCTCGTCTGAGTCAGAGGATGAAGAGAGAGGAGAGGATCATGGATCAAAGTGAGTTTATAAATAAAAAGTCACATCTGAAAACGTTTTTGCAGATCTGAAAACGACTGGATTACAGTCTTGCTTTTTAAGATGTAGCTTCTTATCACGTTGTATCTGAATTGCAATAAACAGAGAATGCAAACATCACTAATAAATATGTCTTACAATATTTCTGCCTATAGGTCCTTAAAAGATACCGATGGTGCTGTAGAGGAAAATAAATGCCGTAATTTCCTACTGGAGTCGGAATCACCTTCCAGCGAATCAGAATCTGGTCCTGAAAACGAGGATGAAGGAGAGCCGTTTACTCCTGATCGCTCCCTCTCTGAACCCTTGCTGACCCCATCCATCCATCCACACACTCGCAAGCTCCCGCCTCCACCCCTGGGAAGCTCCAGCAAAGCCAGCAGTGTGTTTGCTAACCCATTCAAAGAAGTGGCAGATCAGAGACTCAATGTCTTGCAGAAACATGTGCCTCTTACCCTGCAAGCTCGCCCCGCCCAGATCGGCGGTAAGCGCGTGTGCTTGGCGTACAGAAAGGACGGTCGATGCCGCTTTGGAATCCGCTGCAAGTTTGCACACGACAGCGACCTGCAGAGTAACCAGACGGGTGACAATGCATCAAAAGACAATACGCCGGCCAGTGCTGCAGAGACTCACAATATTGATCCGCTTGCTTCTTGTGATGTACATAAGGAGACAGATGATGATAAAGGCAACCAACAGAGAAAAAAGAGAGCGGGGGTCAGTGACTCTCTTATCCCACCCAAGCGTTCTCTCAAGTTGTATGCTAAACTCTCACAAACCTAGATTTTATAACGTTCAGAAGTGTGAAAGACTTGTTTACCTGTGTGACAACGTTTTGGGGAACACACTTATATGTGACAAACATGCAAAACTGTGTGAATTGTTTTGCAGTGTTACAATGTAGTGTATAGTTCGGTAGTGACATAAAATGAGCTACTTCTGCAGATCTGCCTGTGCTGCGATGTTATAAAAACATTGTTTTGACCAAGTTACTGGATAAATTACATACTTTAGATGTTAATAATTATCATCTAATTCTGGGCAGTTATGGCCTGCTGGTTGGTAAGACAGACTTGTAACCGGTCAATTCACTTTAGAAGATACCATTTCACAGACAAACAACAACAGACTAAAAGGCAGCAACAGTGGACACATTATAATTCGTATTGTGATATTGGTTAGCTTGTAACTTTTTGCTACTGTGTGAATGTAAAATATTTAAATACATGTAAGGAGCATTTGTTGTTATTTAATGAGCATCTATCTCATTGATCTACAGTGATATTGGACAATAAATATAAATGTTTGTTGACTGATGACTCAACCATGTGGAAAAAGATACAATTATAAGCAACTCATGAGCAAATGTATGCTCCTAGGATATACAGGAGTACAGGTTAACAGACACAAACTAGTACAGCTTATTGGTGGCCAGTTATCATTTCCACTGTAGAAATCAAAAACCACACAATGGCAAACATGTCAAACTCATAACTGAAATAACACAAGAATGGGATAAATTGGGGCATTTGCATAAGACACTGTCTAGCATTGAAAATAGCTCAACAGAGCACATAAGAGTTAAACCCAAAGCATAATAATAAACGCCATTGCTAATGTACTCAGTTCAGATGCCCATCCTGCCTTTCAAATGCATCTGATTGATCCAATGTTAACAAACTGACATTAATCTGCTGCACATTAAGTTTAACTATTCTTAACTTGGCACGTTCCTACAAAACGCCATATAAAAAACAGATGTGCTTGTTGGAGGAAACTATAACTGTTTATATACAAATTGAACAATGACAACAATTCAAACACAGTCTCCTTAACACAGACATTTCTACAAACCTACAAAGGTTAATGTGATGACATACAATATATTCATAACTCTTTATATTACTTCAGGATGTGTGTCATTTAGGAAACAGTCACACTCAACAGTTTTTATTACAAACTTCCTTCATTATATCAGCGCACGCTGTATTTGCCCATCTGGATTGTCCGTCATATTTTGCTCCTCCCTGCTTGTCTCCCAACCTTGACCCCCACTTCCATTCTCATTAATTCCATCGCTCTCCCAGCCGATTCGTCTAGTCTCCGAATGTCCAGTGGAAGACGGAGGAGAAACAGAGGAACCAGAAAGAGAATTAGTGCCAAATCCCAAAGCGCTCCGGCAGTCAGAGGAAGTCTCAGGCAGGGTTTGGGAGAGGAGGGAGGTATTAGCAGAAGGGTTACAGGGTCTGGTGAGGGCCTGGGTCTGTTGTGGTTGCATGGTCTGAGGAGGTAGCTGCTGAGCAACAGAAAGCAGAGGGAGCTGCTGTTGAGGAAGAGCTCTGAAGGTCATGTGGACGATCTGAGACTGGGGGTTATAGGACTGAACGGGCAGCTGCTGGACCATAGAAGCCTGCTGGGTGATGGTGGTGGAGGGCTGAAGCTGCTGCATTTGGTGTTGTTGCTGGGAGACAGGTGTGGTGACAAACTGCAGTGGCATCTGCTGCGATGGAGCACCATTTTCCTCCGGTGACGATAAAGCCAGGGTCACGGGTACCTGCATGGGGTGCAGACTGGTGTCCTGATCCACAACCATCATGGGACCCATATGTGTCACAGGGCCCACCTGACCTGCCTGCACCCCAGTGCTCCCCTGGGTCTCGGGGTGTGTCTGCTCTGTTTGCCCTGAGCCCGTAGAAGCTTCCAGCAGTGTGGTGACGCCTGCAGGAGTGGTGATGAGGGACCCAGCATTGGCTGCCAGTGCCTCTGCAATGAGCACCTCAGGATGGCTTTTGGCTTTGTGTGCCACCACGCTGTCCTTCTTCTCAAACTTCTTGCCGCAGATGCTGCAGGAGAACTGGTACGTCGCATCTGCGTCATGCTTCTTCATGTGCCAGTTGAGGGAAGCCTTCTGACGGCAAGTAAAGCCACAGATCTCACACCTGTAACAGAGAGATGATAAAAGCAGAGAAATACTGCTTATAAACAATGGAAGACAGGAAGTGCTTTCCATCATTTTTAAACTCTGTTTGTTGATACTAGAGGTGTAGAAATGGCAAATTTTACCTTTAAAATAAATGTTACCTTTAAAATACTTCTTTATTTATGATACAAGTTTTTAGAATCCATAAGTTGGATTATTAATATTGTGACCATATATAATATGGCAAATGGACCACAATTGATCAGTAAATTGATTTTCTAGTCTTTTATCACTCTGTTGTCCTTTGCACATTATCCTAATAAATAAAAATGTATTCAAAATTTGTATTTATTTTGTTAATAGGCATGACAAAAAAAACAAAAATTTATTTAGTCAAGCCTATCAAAAAACAAAGCAACGTGTAAATGCATGAGATTCAACTTACTGTAGCGGCTTCTCTCCAGTGTGTATCATACGATGCACAGCCAGATTGTGAGAGCTCTTGAAGGCACGAGCACAGAACTCACAGATATAGTCTCTCTGATCTGATACAAAACAGATAATCACTGGTTAAGTCAGTTGTAGGCATGACGTCAATGAGTCTGTAGGTCTATGACAATTTATTTATAAGTTCTCTAGATGCATAAGTCTTACCTGTGTGGTGTTTGGCGTGGCGCAACAGCTGTTTCTGCAGCCGGAAGAGTCTTCCACATGAAGGGTGAGAGCAGACATACTTCTTCTTCATCAGATGTTGATATTTGATGTGATGCTGAAGATAAGAAGCAACAGAAAGGTTTTAATGTTCATTTGGGTGTCACGTCTCAAACAGTGAGGGTTTGCATTGTACCTGTAAGTAACGGGGGTGAGCCAGAACTGTACCACACCCCTCTATCTCACACCGCACATATTGGACCGGAGGCTTTTTCCTGGACAGAACAAGTAGAAACTGGTTCATGCAGAAAATGGTAATGGTAGCTTTTGAATGCTGTAAATTACTGCACTTAAATTACAGCACACAACTGTAAAAATCTACAATTTTACAGTTTTCAATTTGTTTTAATTACAGCTGTAACACAGTTAAACCAACAGTAATATTTCCCAATGGCTTTCATGGCTGCAAATCTTTATCTAACTTAAAATGCAAAATTCTTACTCTTCAAAGTAAGTTTGTTTTGTCACATTTAATGTAAGAAGCATTGTTACCTTCTCTTTGGAAGACGTGGAGTTTTGTCATCTTTCCTTCTGCGCCCTCTTCTGAGACAAGAAAACAAAGTCTAACAGTTACTTTTTCATCATTAGCTAATTTGTACATTTAAGTGAGACCATGACAGAATGGCTGTTTAATTACAGGAGTGTCAGACACTGATTTATCAGTTAAAATATTAAACCTTCCAAACTCACTTCCTGGGCGGCTCAACAACCTCCCCGAGTTCAACATCAGTCCTCACATCTGTGCTTTCTGCTCCCTCTGTTTTGATTTCTGTTTCTTGCTCTTCTTCTGCCTCTTTCACTGCTGTTTTCTCTTTCTTCTCCTTCTGTCTTAGAGGGGTTCTGCGCCTCGGCTTAGGAAGATCCCTGCAAAGTATGACAAAGATGGAGAAGATAGAAGACAGTATAACGTACGTATAAAATGCCTGAATGATGATAAACATAAACATACAAACACACACATGCACATCTCATACTTAGGATTATAGCTCTGGTCATTCAAATCATCTCTAAAAGGGACGTCTTCATCACTGCTGATGGCCTCATCTTCCTCACTGCTGAACAGACAAACACATCCAGTAAGCCATAATCAATTCATCTGCCTTCATTGTGTAATGCACGACTAGCTTCCATGTCTTTTCCAAACACGGAAAATCAAGCTTTTCCAGGTTTCCATGATGATGAGAACCTAAATCGCAGAGATCCAACAAAACTCTTCATTATTTGACACACTTGTTTAACTCATCTACTCAAAATCGTCATACTCTATGACTGGAACTAGTGTTAGATAAAAAACATGCCTCTTATCCTACTATAATCATTGTATAATCCCATTATATTCCAGAAACTTAATATAGGACAGACATAACTCCACACAATGAAATGATCTATACATTGTGTCCAACAGGTTTTCATGTATACACAGAGTGCTTTACCTCTGTGTCTGAGGGAGGTAGTTCTGATCTTTTGGGTCATCCAGAAACGAAGGATCTTCTTGTACAAGGTCAACATCATCATCATCATCATCCAAGCTCTCATCTTCTTTTTTCTCCACACTTAAATATGACAGTAACAAACACAGAGCCTATTACATCAATACACTCACCATGATCTGCAAACTTCAACATGGCTTCATAAGACCAGAAATGTGTTAACAAATTTCAGATACATTAGTTGGTTTCTGTTCAAGACAACACAATATGCAGCTTTTATTTATTACATACATTTGCTGGGTCCAGATTATTATTATTATTTGTTATTTGTCATTTTTCCACACAACACATATACTAAAAGCAACAAAAATGTAAGTTTACAGAGCTTTTCAAAATGCCACACTGTTGTTTAAAAACACTACGAAACTAACAAACAAGCAAGAAAACCATTAAAGTAAACAAGAAGTGACCATAATAATATTTGAATAATAACCAAATAATATTTACATAACAACGTGATCACCTTATTTCTGTCTTCTCAGTCGATCTGTTGGCCTCCACTAAAAACAAAAACACAGTTTAACCATTGTAGTTGTTATTGCTGTTTCTGTTATTTTCTACATGCTGTTTTATTTACCATAATCGCTGTCTGTTTCTGGTTCAATTTTAAACACAGTTCTCGACGAACCCCGGCAGTAGCGGGACCCCGATCGCACCTGCGGGCGTCTGCCGCGGGCTGCTGGGATTCAACAGTCATAAAATCAGGGCACATCTTCTGCATTCCCAACATAATAAAATGTGATTGTAAAACTACCTCGATTGACAAATGCATCCTTGTTTTCTTCATACCTGTCATATAGAGAAATCGTATATTGAATTTTCAGCAGTATCCCATTATGTAGAAGGAGAGCGGCAGTGCGCACTCTCAGTGCGGGGCAGGTGACTTTATTTTGCCCCGCTGCCCGTTAGAAACACTTCATTCACGTGTGGGAGTGACTACGCAAACTCTGATCTATGACATTTGCGTTAACATATTGTTACATTTGGTCTTACATGTTGTAGCATTTAAACAAATGTTGGCCTTACTGTGTTTTACTTATTGTTTAAAGTATTTTATAGAGTTGCACGTACTCAGCGCCGCCGTCAGCGTCCGATGAACCTGCAGGAGCTGCCGTGCTCCTCCTGCGCCGCGGGCAGATCGCTTTCCTCCGGCGGTTGGCTGCCGCATCGCCGGTCACTTCATCTCGATCTTCTCCTAGATCACTTTGCCTCCATATGGGGATGGATCGCGTTGACCTGTCCCGTAAAACCCGCCCGGAGCCTGACACGCTCGCCGCAGCTCCGTTCGTTTCCGACGAGCAAGTCACTTGCAAGCAGCCGTCCCCCCGTCCTCTTACCGCCTTGCGCGGGGTGGGCACCGTACTCTGCCCCGCGGATGTCTCCACGGCCGTCTCACTCTCCACCTCCTCTTTGTTGTTTGAGAGTTGCGGCTCCATCATCACAAAACTTGTCTTTTTTCACGACTTGTTTATTCTCAACAAACTAAAATGCAGCTTGAAATAAAGGGATGTGTAAACTATAAAAATGTTAGGCTGCTAACGGCCCCGATCCAATTTTTAAACATATTTATGTGGACGCTTTTGCAATTCAGTGCAAAAATTAAAGTCATATAAACTGAAAACTTCAGTCCATCGTCCCTATAATAACTGTGCAAAATTCATTTTTAAAGACCCAGAACCTATTTTAGGGCTTCTTAAAGCTATAGTATAACACGCTGTTAGCAAGGCCAACGGAGATCGCTGATTATCGCTCTTTGTTGCGTCTCCTTTAAGTCGAGATAAAGCTCAAGATGAGCTCAGCAGCGACACACAGCGTTGCGGCTGTACGTGTGGCATCTCCCGCTGATCTCTAAACGCGCTGCGGTACAAAACTAGCTGCGATCATGTTGCACATGTGCTTGAAATCAGAGACCATAGAAACTCTCACCAGACACAGAACAGACGCTCGCGTTTACGCGATATATTTTGTGTCGCCCATTCAACGTTACAAAAAGCCATGGGGTCGATGCGTCATGTTTTGTTCTATAAAAATAAAAAACTAAACTAAATAAATACAGATTTGACCGAATGCAGATTTCCCAGAATTGACAATGTTAATAAATCGGTAAGACACAAAGGTTACAATCAAAACTTTGAATGTCTGGGCAAAGAGACATTCTTAAACTTTTTCCTCTTCAGTTTTTTTAGGATTTTTTTCAGATTGACGAGATGAGTTCCTTCTGACGTCATTTTCGTATGTAGTACCGTTTTATATCCTGTAGATGGCTGTTGATTTCCATCACAAATACCACGTTTCCCTTTCAGCAAAACGAACAGAAAATGTACCTGTAACATTTTGACTGGGCGATGACAAAATCGCAACGCAGACCGGTTGGGTTCTAGTTTGCACAGCAAACATAATGCAAAGTATATCAAGTTTCGCAGATGTACTGTGGTTTAAAAGGGAGTGGAGTACCTTCATGCAAACATAAGTCTCTATTACAAAGAATTGAAAACGAAACCTTGCATAGTACAGGCATCCAGACTCTCAGTATGTGCTCCACATCAAACGGTGAGTTGCATTATTTCACACGTCATATAACTACACATTATACTATATCTTATACACCATACACACAAGATTTAGACATGTTTAGTTTTAGCTTTAGACGTATCGTATATTTGAGAACAAACAGTGACGTCACCTACTGCCGCTTTCAAAGAGAGGCTGTGGATGAGCAGGTTTCACAAATGCGGTCTTTCTAACTCATATGTTTTTTTAAATCACATTATATGTTTATACATGTCACAGACACCCAAAATCAAATCCAATAGGTCATGAAATATACACTCACAGATTTAACTTCCCTTTCTCAATAGCCGTGGCGAGCGCTGAAAGTTCTACTGGACAACAGTCAACATCCTTAAAGTCTTGGGTCTCATCTTTCAACATTATACTGCTTTGTATAATTGTCTCGATCCTTGCAATTGGGATTAAGGTTTGCAACAGAAAATTGTTATTTTCTGCATGTCACAATGATAGAGCTGTAAAAATTACACGTCTCTGTGTAGTTTGTGAGGTACATTGGGTGTGAAAATGTTATTTAAGAGAAGAGGTCATGAACACATGTACTTTCTAAATACTTATACATATGTCTGATCATTATGTTTATCTGGCTTTTTTCCGCAGCTCTATACTCAGCAAAAACATGATTCGGGTGACATAAGTAAAGTGTTTATTTGTTTACTATCATGAATTATTTTGCTGTAGTTTGTTTTTAAATAAAAAAATAGATATTAGCAACATATTACATAAAGTTTCTTTATGTACAGCATATTATCCAGCAGAAGAGCTCCGGATTCTTATGGTTGGAAAAACAGGGGTGGGAAAAAGCGCAACAGGAAACACCATCTTGGGCAAAAAGGCTTTTAAATCTGAGATCTCATCCTCCTCAGTTACAGCACAATGTGAAAAATTCCATTCAACATTACATGGAAGACAAGTTTCTGTGATTGACTCTCCTGGTCTGTTTGACACAAGCTTGACTCAAGATGATGTGATCCAGAGAATTAAACACTGTATTCCTCTCTCTGCTCCTGGTCCACACGTGTTCTTAGTTGTGATTCAGCTGGGCAGATTCACAGATGAAGAGGCGGATGCCATTAAAACAATTCAACAAATATTTGGTGAAGAAGCTTCTACATTCACCATAATACTATTCACTCATGGAGATCGACTGGAGGGCAAAAACATTCACACATTTGTGCGTAATAACTCAAAACTGGTCAATTTCATCAGATCCTGCTGTGGACGATACCATTTGTTTAATAACAAAGATAAGAACCCAGATCAGGTTGTTCAGTTGTTGGACCAGATTGATAAAGTTGTGACTGGAAACAGTGGGCAGCATTACACCAGTGAGATGCTGAAGAGGGCAGAAAAATTGATTGAGGAGGAAAAACAACGTATTCTGAAAGAGACCGAGGAACAGAGACTGAAGGAGATAGAAGCTCTGAGGGTAACGTATCAGGGAAAAGAATTAGAAAAAGCTACAGAAAAGCTGAATTGGGAACATGTAAAGCATGCAAGATGGCTAGCTGAAAGAGAAGATTCGTTTCTAGTGAAAATAGTCAGATATTTGAAAAAATGTATACAACATTTTTGGTCTTGACAATTCATCTTTAAACAACTTGACATTCTCATTGATTGAAAATGTCATTGATTATTAAAAATGTTAACTTCCATTAAACAGTTCTTAAATTTTGTTAATGTTTTTCAAAATTTCTTTAATGTTTAACAATATAAAGACAATATAAATCTGTTTGCATGTTTTTATGCTTTAACAATTTGCTAATGTGTTTATTTTGCAGGGCTTTTTCTAATCAACATCCTACATGGTGTGTGAAAGTGTGTTACTATGTACATTCATCAGAAAATGTTGGCTATGTGTGGTTCTTTATTTTCCGCTGTTGTTCTAGAAATTCCTCCCATGGTTTGAACATTTTGACGTTCCATAAATATCAATTAAATTATTTGCTCTAGCTTCTTGTGAGTTTCTTTTGTTGCCCTTGTAATCTATTGCCATTATTTTAGTGGTCTCCTTGTCCATGTTTTATCAATGTGGATATTAAAGCTGTTTTGTGAATCCTGCCTATTTCTTTTTGTGGGTTAGCTCAGCAAGTTACATACTAAATAACTTTAATTACAGCTACATAAAATAATTTTAGCCCATGCCAAATGAGGCCAAATGACATGTAAACAGGATCTAAAATATAATAAACACATTTCATATTTCAATTAAAAAGTGTAATTTAAATGCATAAATAAATAAATAAATACACACCAATGTATTGTGAACATCCTTTTCTAAACCTGGACATCTAATGTAATCATTAAAATGTTCTTTTGTTTAAGTTTTAGGGGGATGCAGTATTTACATTTGTAAGGGTTTTTATTGTCACTCTTAAAAAAATAGTTCTTCCAGTCTTTCTTTGCTAAAGCATGCAGTACTGCTTTGACTCCTGCAGAGGGTATTCACAACTATTTAACCATAGATAAAAACAAGTCTATCAAGTGGCGCGTCAATGTCATTGAAAATGAAACAAAACTTTCATTTCATTAAAAACGAGACTAAACTTTAAATTATTTTCTGAAGAAAATAACAATGCATTCATACATAACTTCAGAATGAAAACCTTGATATTTGCCCCGAAACAATAATAAACGTACCTGTCTCCTATTTCAGCTGTGTTTCTTGTTTCATGTATAGGTTCACCTGTCCTCCGTTTGCTCCTCCCTCTATGGTTAAGTCTCCTATATCTATTATTTGCCACTTCCTGTTACACACGACGTTGGATTTATGTTAGGTTCTATTTTACTTTTTGCGTTTTTGCTATTCTTAAATATTGTTTATTTTTCTGTGAGCATCTGTCAGAGCCTGTCAAAAGAAAACTAACATCTGCTGCCAAAAACTGGGTACATAGGAGGCATAACTGGAGGATAATAAACCCCAAATACACCAACTAATAGAAGATAAAGGAACAAAATTGGCATAAACAGGAAGTACAATGTGAGTTGTATGTAGCTATTTTGTATGCTTAGGTGCTATATTATAATGTATAGAATAGATATAGAAATGCTGTAACAATTGCTTTAAAATAGGACAACAAAGGATTATTATTTTGTTAGATAATTTGCCTTTTTAAGTTTTATATTTACATATGCACTGTATTCATAGTTTCTTAACTTCCTCAACATGGAGGGCTCTACGACTTCTAGAGGACAACAATCAGGCATATTAATGTTTCTCAAAGTAGCCCTTGGTATATGCTTAGCCCTTGTCTCACTAGAAGCTGCAATGGACCAGGTATATATAAAATAATTTAACTTAACACAGAATACATATGCAATTCAGTGATTTTTGGAAAGTCTTTCTGACTTTTGTTTTCATTTGAGTTGCATTCGTCTTGAATAGCTGTTTTGCACAATACAAAATTCAATAGTTGAAAATATTTTGTCCTTCCTATCTATACTGATTTCTTTAAAAAACATGTATAAATGGTTTAAAGCTAGAATCTGTTATCTGTTGCTAGAATCTAAGTCAACACTAAGTGTATTTGCACGTAGTGTTGGCAGAGTGTTGCCCGCCTTGTTGGCAGAGGCTATTTACACTAACCCCGCCTACCAACGTGTGATGGGCTAGTGTCGTATGTGAACAAAAAGAGCTATTACACGATGATGCTAATTCTTACAACTGCTACTTGCAATGTACCAAATCATATTATCACATCATTATAATATGAACATTTTAATCAAATGTATCATATGATCTTCTAGATGTTTGTGGAAAGCGATGAAGATCTACGCGATTTAGGTAAAGCATGTTTTTTTTCTTCCAAATCCAAGATCACAATAATCGGTGCATTTATCACATACAATCTTTGTATTAAAGTTACATGTATTACATAAATTATATGAGAGTATATGAAGATGGAATAATTCTTACTAATCATTCAGGCGAGGAGCTCAGGATTCTTCTGGTTGGAAAAACAGGAGCGGGACGGAGCGCAACAGGCAACACCATTCTCGGCAAAAACGTTTTTAAATCTGAGACATCATCCTCGTCTGTGTCCAAACAATGTGAGAAGGCATATGCAGTAGTTAATGGAAGAAAATTAGCAGTTATTGACACTCCAGGTCTGTTTGACACAAACTCAACTACAAGCGAGGTTAGCGACAAAATCCGTCTGTGCACGTTATTGTCCGCTCCTGGTCCACATGTCTTCCTATTCGTAATTCAGTTGGGAAGATTCACAGAGGCGGATGCAGAAGCAGTTACGATCATCCTAAACATTTTTGGGGAAACAGTCTCAGCGCACAACATAATACTCTTTACTCATGGAGATGTTCTGAAGGGTAAAAGCATTCACGCGTTTGTGCGTGACAACCCCAGATTGGTTAGTTTAGTCAAAACTTGCAGTGCAAGGTTTCATGTGTTCAATAATGAAGAAGAGAATCGAGCTCAGGTTGTTCAATTGCTGGACCAGATTGATAAAGTGGTGACTGGAAATGGTGGGCAGCATTACACCAGTGAGATGTTTGAAAGGCTGGAGAGAGCGATTGAGGAAGAAAAACAACATATCCTGAGGGAGACAGAGCAACAGAGGCTGAAGGAAATTAAAGCTCTGGGGAATGAACTTCAAGGTGAAGCGTTTGAGAAAGCAAAAGAAAAGCTGATCAAAGATTATGAAGAAAAGGCGAGATGGCAAGCAGAGAAAAACACCATTCGAATTCCAAGTGGTGGATTCTCTTTCATGAATGAAATTAAAAGCTTTTTAAACTTAACATGGTAACCTAAACTAGTTGTTTTATCAGTTGCTTAACTCTCAACTGTTAAACTGTAAGCCAAACTTATCTGCACTACCGTTGCGTTGTCAAAATACATATCTGTACATTTAGCTTTATGACATTATGAACTTTGTATTTAACTAAAAACAAAAACACGTTTAATCATTGTAGTTATTTCTATTATTTTCAGTAACCTTTATTAAACTGTTTTTAAAAAAAGCCTAAAAATCCTTGTTGTATGTTTCTGGTTCACATTTCTGAACACAGTTCAAAATTAAACAAAGGGAGTCCCTAACAGAAACTGCAATGTTGCTCTGTCATGAATCACCAGTTCAAAATGTATTAAATTAGATAAGATTTAAAAATATAAACATACAAACGATAAAACATGAAACGATAAAACTCTATCCACCATGTTTATGTCGTAACACAAATACACACGTTTTTAACATAAAGATGACATGCTGTTCTTTATGATTTTGACCAGGCAGGGAAGAATTTTACAGTATATAAACATTTATCACATATCTAAAAGTGATGAAAGTAACATAAAATGGATGTTATATATATAAATATATATATAAATACATATACATATAAAATAATTAACTATAATGTTGATACATTTGTTGTACATTGGGTTGCCTGTATGTCCACCATTTTATGTCTAGTTTAGTAGTCCTGTCTGTAGTGCATGACCCTAGTTGTGTTTACCTTGGATGAACCAGAGAGATGTGTCTAGTATGGGTGTAAAAACATTCTTACTCTGGGACAACTAAGACAGGACAATAACAAGACGAAAACAAAATTACAATACAAAATTGTGGTCATATACATAAAACAACATGTTCTAAAATGTAACAATTATATGGATGTCTATTATGTGGTTTCTGGGTACTTGCAAAAACATAACATGCAAAAGATAATTATTTACATACATACCTGCAGTCTTAACAGCACCACTAAATAGGCAATACACTACTAAAATAATAATTCACACATCAACAGTCAACATCAACAAGTTAACCCAGTCAGTCAACAAGAGTCAACAAGAAAATATTTTTCTTGCTGTAAAATTACAAAATATCATACAAAAGTAGCACTTCAGGACCTTTGTAAAAATGTGTATTTACCTTTTTCAAATCCAAAGTTCATAATGACAGTGTCTGAATGTCCATTTTGTTTTGTTTATTTAATTGCTGCTTTTTCAAAGCAATCGCTGCCAACTTGTCAGACTTGTTCTCATCACGGGTTACATGTGACATAGTCATCCCTTTCCAGAACTGAACTATGAGTGAGAAAAAAGGAAGTATAAGTTTGTAGGGTTGAAAATGAAATTAAATTTACAATCCCTTTATCTTGCCTAAAGTAACCCTTTGCATTCCTGACCCACAGCTGTCATAGCAATCAAAGGCTGTTGGCTGAGCTGTTTGTATCGGGTGTGACGGTCTGGCATTTGTTCAGTACACTGGGGGTTAAACATGGTCTTCTGATGGTCACTTTTGGTTTTAGTCACATGGTCAAGGAAAGTATAAAAAGGTAATATGAAACATTCTCTGTCTCGTTTCCTGTTTGTTCTCTTCCTTGCACTCTTTGGTAAACAGGAAAATATGCTTCAAAATGTCTCTAGAGCCCCCTATTGACAAGCTGCAACCAAACAGATTTTTTGCTTTTCTCATGATAGGAAACAGAACGTTGTTTCATAAGTTTGAAAAAATGTTCAAGCTTCTAAAAAGTTATTTATGTTTGAACTCAAATCCGTCTAATTATACAGCAAACCATTTACCTGATTTTTAAAACACATTATAACACTAAAAATGCAACACCAAAGTCATGCGTTTCATCTACATCCATTGCACTTCTTGTCTTAGGTACATTTGGTGTTGTTACTGCAGTGGTGTTTCTGGTGTTTATTTAGTCTTGAACTGCACAGCAATATATATGTATAGTATATGAAATATATACTACATATTAAAAACTGCTTCATGTTTTTGGTACATATATATACACATATGTGAGTGTAAAAACGTTTAAACAAACCGTGTTCTTCAATAATATAATAAACTACATATTATTTACAATATTATCACAGTATTATTTAGCAGATTCAGATTTCCTTCTTCTCATTTTGTTTGTCTACTGACTTACATTGGTTGTGTCACTGGAGGTTGACAGTCAGGCAAAAATGGGACAATACCACAACAAATGCTGTATTTCAAAGCAGTCTTCATGTAAAAATGACAGTTTACATTCATTTTTTATTTGTAACTTTTCATAAATAACATGTATCGGTGACATTTATTAAAGCTGTTGTTCCTCAGAACTAATAACAGTAATAATAGTGATAAGTGCTTTGTTTTTAGAAACAGGCTTTCAAAAAAAAATCTTTACACAGTAATGTGACACACAGACTTTACAAATGCATCCTGTTATGAAACCTGTTTTAACGTCACTTCATTACTGACACAAAGGAGGCAAGTTATGCGTGTCTAACCTTGTACAAATTTACACAATCATACCTCATTTAAGTAGATTTTCTAAAATTTAAAATTTGACATTATCAGTTAAGCGTTTACACTTTTTCTGTGAGGAAAGTGACAAAATAATCCTTTTAATTCTTCATTAAAACACTGAAATCCTCACCAGGTTATTAAAACAATAACTTGCTGTTTAAACTAAGAGCTTTTCTTATTGGCCTCCATATATATTTTGACTTGAGACTTGATCTTTACCTCTGAATTCAGTCTGAAGTGAAGTAATAACAAACCTTGTGACTACTGTCATGCATTGATTTGTACAGATCACTCATTAGTGCAGTGCTTGCCATACAGACGATTCAATTGCTCATCTCATAAGCAGTTGTACAAGCATGAGAATGTGGATGCATTTCTGTGATGTTATATACACGTCACTAGCAGTGATGCTAATTCATACCCGGAACAGAGCATCACAGTGTATCTCAGATTCTGATCTGTATTCAAATCTATTAAATAATTTAAATGTGAATCTTATTTTAGACTGAATTGTTAAGGGAGATTTTCAGTCCTAGGTGTTGTATTGGGCATCACTGCATCTAGATTCCTGTGTAGCAGTTCAATCACAAAATCATATCTCATGCGATGTAAATGCTCTTATGTAAAGATCAGATCCCATACAATGTAAAGTTGCTCTTTTGTGCTGATCGAGAACCAGATTTTGTCCACCTTATTCTATACCTTGAATTTCACAAAAATCTGAATTAGTTTTGGATCAAAGAGGAAGGTCAGTCTGAACATAGAAATCAGATTAAATCTGATTAAGCAGCAGCAGTTCAACAACAGTGAATCCTCCTCACCACTAGGGGGCGATACAAAACTGCTGAGATCTACAATAACTCCTAAGCAACTTCATAGCTTATGTAACACTCAAAGTGTTTACATTTTCATTTTATAAAATGCCTAATAAATAGAAACACTTTACAGATTCACCATATGACGTGTTGCATACATTGGATCTAAATATATACATTTATCACAATGAATCAACAAATGTCTGACATTAGTACTCACACAAGTGTCACACATTCTTGTACACTCTCACGGACAAGTGAAAAGCCTTTTAAAAGGAATGATTATCTAATAAATAAATAAATGAGATAAGTTTAAAATACTTTACATGCCACTATTTTGCACAAGGAACTCCCTCAGTTCTAAACACAGTTTTACTTTTTTCATTTAAACACAGTGGCTTTGAGTTAATCTAATATTGACAGAGCTAAAAAAAACACATCAAAAAGCACCCGTTGTTGTATAATGCTAATATTTTGAACCTGGATGGTAAAAAGGACCAAAATCAGGGTGAAAAACTGGCACTTAGACCAGCAATCCCTTCATCCCTCTGTTCAATTTTGTGTTCCATCTCAAACATACACATCACATTCAATTACAAACAGCAAAATAGAACCCTTTTGTCAGTAGTGGCCACAGTTCTTTATACCACCTTTAATAAATAGACAACATACTGACATCCGTACTGTGGCTTGACTTGTTGCAGCCTTTTTTCACATCATTCTTTTTAAGTCTGGGCCTCTGGAAGGGGTAACCCTGGCTCACAGGTGGCTGTGGGTGGGGCCAGACCCTTGGCTCCCCGACAGAGAAGTGCCTTTGCTGTGGCTGCAGATGTCTCTCCTCCATTAAGATTTCTGTATGGTCGTCGTGGGGGTCCATGACGAGGAGGGGCTCCCCGCAGGCATAAAGAAGGGAAGCTGAACCCAGCCAGGCAGCAGGCAGGACAGGAAATGACATCATCTTGTTCAGTGGTAGATGGTAAAGGTGCTGGGGCAGGACCGCTGTAACCGTTTAGCCTGGCCCATGCAAATGGCCGCCCGGGTCTCATAAGTCCATTGTTATTGTTTAAACGGGGAAGGGGGGGTAACAATGGTGGCCCGTTTGAGATTGGCGTAGACCAGCCACTGGGCTTCAGTGAGGAGGAAGATGAATAAGAAGAACCACTAATTACCCGTTTTTCTGGCACGACTCTCTCTGCTGTGTCAGGGGAACTACTACAGTCCATGGGTTCTGTGAGGCACAATCCCTCTTTCTCAACATCCTCCTCCTCTTCCTCCTCTACTCGCTCCAAGGACACCACCTCTAAATCCAGCACCAGGTCTGAGTCCTCCATCCCTTCCTTCCATACCCTCACCTCAATCTTCTTCATTTCATTTTCGAGGTCCTCATTCTTCTGCTCCTCTACCTCACCCTCATTCTTGTCCTCTTGGTCTTGGAAGGGGAGTTGTCGACCAAGCTCGGGGGTACATGGCAGGGACCGACACCTTCGAGGGGGTCCACGGAGTGGTGAACAGGCGCAGGGGTCTGGAGGTGGTGGAAGGGTAAAAGTAAGAGAGATTACGGATTTGCTAGGGGTGTCGAACAGCTTGATGCGACCACCGTTGAGGTCCTGGCGAAGGGAGAAGGGGTTGACCCGTGCAGGTGTACCCAAGCCGGGTGACGTGGCAGGAGGCAAAACATCTGACTGACTACGCGACAGACGCTGACGGCCTGGATGGAACGGAGAGCTTCTCTTATATGGGCTGTCGTCAATGGCAACAGGTTCTGAGAAAATCACAACGTGATTTTTAGTATTTTAAATAAAGAAATATTTAAAATTGAGTAGGAATATAATAAAAATTGAGAAACAATTCAACAGTATAATATTTACTGTATAGATTATGTGCCTGTATAAATAAAGACATTTAAATAGGTTTCCATGATTATCTACAGAAATTAATATCAATTGCTTATTTACTGTCATGTCGTTTGTTTTGCCTACTTACCTAATATAACTGGAGCTTCATTTTTCTCTTGTTCTGTCTCTATTCTTTCAAGGGTCTCTACAATCTCAGAAAAGGCAGGCCGACTATCTGCACACATCTGTCACAGAGAAAGCAATCAACAAATCAGTTTGACAACAAGAAAAATCATTCACATATACATTAACATATTAACAGGCTTTATATAAAACACATGAATGCACTGTGTGAGTGCAAGTTGTGTGTGTATATATATATATATATATATATTGTGTATATGTGTCTTACATTGCAGCAGCTGACAGCCAGGTGAAGAAATGAAGGTGGACAGTCTCCAACCATCTGCTCAAATGTGTCAATATCCAAACCAAAATCCTACAGGCAAACCAAAAAAAGCCATGAAGATTTTCCTATGTGCTGCATTACCCAGTCATCTAACAGACATGCATTGAAACTGAAAGTAAAAATGACATGTTTGGTTAGCTATGGTGACCCATACCAGAAATGTGATCTCTGCTTTAAGCCATCATTGGTGGTTCAGAGAATACAAATATACACACAGATACTTCTAAAATAAATCTTTGCGAATTAGCTTTGCAATAAAGAGTGAAATCTTTAACCAGCAGAGGGAGGCATCACTTAAAAGCAGAACTGATTCCTACACACTCATAAATAGCATCAGATTCATACTGTACACTGCTAAATTTATTTGGATTCTAAGAATAGATGTGGATCACTTTTCAACATGCACAATTATGTCTGAGCAACAACTAAAACATGAAATAAACCAAACTATGGGATAAAGCTTAAAATTGTACACATTCATCTAAACTAAAAAAATTCATAACATCAATATTTCAGTTGAGTAATTACTTTAATATGACTTAAGGCAGATTCAAATGAACTTTTAGGTGAATTGACCTAACAGTAAATGAGTTGATTAACTTTGGGAAAAGCAGACAGTTAACTGATGACTGATTGTATGTATGATTCAGTGACAGTGTGGCATTTAATTTTATTTTTACCTCTGTCCGTGGAAGGATATCAGGATCAGCTTCAATACGGGCAATGATCTCACACAGAATTATTCCATATGCAAAAACATCCACCTATGGAATAAATGTTGAAATGTTACAAACTGCTTTCATAAACAATAAAAGGAACAATAATGTTAGAATTCAAAGACAACACCTTCTCATTGTACAGTTCTCCTCTCAACATTTCTGGGGCCATCCAGTACGGGGAGCCCACAATAGCCAGTGCTTGTTTTTTAACACCATCGCTGTAGACAAGCAAGGCAATTACTCCCTGCACTTAGCAGTTTAATCTGTTTAATTTAATCATAAAACATGTGTGTAATGAAAGCTGTGTTATTTCTGCATGTGAGGAAAGATGGACTGACCTGTAATCAGGAATTTTCTCCGCGAGTCCAAAGTCCCCGACCACAGCTGTAAAAACACCACTGTCACAACGCACCAGACAATTCTGCAAAAGGGAGTTGTGTGAGTATTTTAATGCTGTTGTACAGTTTCAAATTTTCTTATCTGTCCCATAATAGCTTGCAACAAACACATTATAGGTCGAAAGTTTTAGTTTAGTTTTAAATAAAAATTTAACAAAATAATTTTTTGCTTTGAATGAAAAAATCTTTTTGGCAATACACCAAATTTCTGTACTATACTGTTCTAAACTTGAAATGGTGTGATAGACTAATACTAAACTGTTACGCTCAAGATATGTTGCAAATACATTTGTGTACCTTGGATGTGAGATCCCGGTGGAAAATGCCTTTGCTGTGTAGATACTGCAGCCCTCTCGCAATGTCCAGAGACAGACCAATCCTGACACCCCATGACAGATATATGTCACTGTCTAACAGCTGCTCCAGGTTGCCTCCATTAATATACTGTAACCATGACACTGCAGTTATTACCAATTAACCAATCACTGCAGTCTGCATTACTGTGACATGTCTTACCTCAGTGAGTGCATGAAGTTGTCCTTCATTAACACACACACCCAAAAACCTGACAGTAAGACAGGGAGAAATTAGAAGAATGAGAATAAATTAATGTAGCACATAGTTTTGCATAGACGACATCGACATCTTGTATCTTACAGGTTTTGTATCTTACTGGCCAAGAACCAATCAGACAGAACTAGCCATCTGACTGAAAAATTCAGCCAATCAGGTGAGTGCTTACTGGATTGAGAAGTTCATTCTTGTTCATCATGACTAAATATCTTAAATCAGTTCAGAGGTGTGTGTGTACCTGAGGATGTTGGGGTGGCAAAGCCTGTTCATGAGTTGCACCTCTCTCAGCATGTTGGCTTTATTACTGGCCAGTGTGTTCATCTTCAGAGCCATCACCTGCCCTGTGATCCTGTGCTGCACCTGTACCACACACACAAACACACACTTGAAATTCCAACATAGGCCTACTTCATAAAATGATAAACTTTATGTTCCAAACAACATTACATCATCACATCAAAGGTGCATCAATGCAACAAAAGCTTAAGTGCCGGATGGTCCAACTCATTCATCAGTCATGTGGACAACCTGCACTCACTGCAGATACAATCTATGTACATCTAATGCTACTTTATTCTAGCCTCACTATTGACAGAGCTACTGTGAAACATCAGTTAGATTGATATGACAATTTAAAGCTGGTAGAGAATACTGGAGCACAGCTGGAAAGCAGATGTCAAGATTTATAAGTACAGAAAATAGTTGTATTAAAGCCTTTAAGTTTGCATGAATTATGATCATTGGTCTGACAGTGGTTTTGTTTTTCATGAGGTTTTGCATGAGAGAGAGATCCAGTACAGTGTGTTGAGTATTAATAGCTATTGGGTACTAATAGGATTCTATTATTTTGCATATATTATTTTATTATTATTATTATTGTTAATAATAACAACAACAACAATAATAATAATAGTAATAATACCATGTATAGCATGTAAACCAACAATGCATTTCTCATTGGCGTCACATTCATAAAGAATAAGGATAGTTATCATAAAGACAGTGATTTATTGCATTATGACTTCTAAAACACAAAATTATATGCATGCATGTAATAAGAGAAAAGTCTGTTCAGGATCAGAAAAAAATCAGGACACATTTCATGCTCTGTCCCAAAATTTTAACACTTAAAACAACATGCCAGATAGTTCTACAGACAACCTGCCCAGGCACAGTTATAGACATTCAGAAATTGCTTGAAAATCTGTGCAACTGACCATGACCCCAGTTTAATTTGATTTACAGAGGCCAATAAAAGCCATGAGTCATGTCAGCTTCATAAATTTTCAGACCTCATTAGATTACCCTAAACAACTTACAATGTATGTTCATGTAATAAATCTGTAACACTGATGGGACTCGGCTAACCACTGAGGAAGAAACTTGTCATTTAGCGTTTGACAAATGTGCAACATGACAGCTATGAATAACAGAAATGGATTAGAGCAATGAATACAATGTGCTCTCACACATTTTCAAAACCCCAACAGGGAGTATCTGGGATTTATGTAAATGATTAAATATGGTATGTTGTCCATGATGTTAAGTTGCATTCCGGTGGATAAAATGTGGAGCTGTACAAATGATCCTACTATTATTTATTATACTTTTGATAGAGAAGCCAATTTTTCACAATATTACTAAGAAAATAATAAACATATTTAAAGGCAACATCATATTACACCAACCATCCAGGTGTTTCCAATATAGAAGCCAAAGTTTAGCCTTAACATTAAAGAAACAGCTTTTTATTTAACTTATAAACTTCATATGAGTATCAGAGACATGGACAGACTTAATAAACACACACACACCTGTGTGAAGAGCTGGACAGCTTAAGTGCAATTTATCAAACCAGCAACCAGCCATTTGGAAACGCACAGCCACAGCGATGTGGATAAAACAGATAAAAGTTACCTTGAACACTTCGGAGAAGAAGCCGGAGCCGATTTTTTCACAGAAGAAATCATCGATGCGGGCCAGACTGGACACGGCGCTCCGCAGTGCCCGGTACGATGATGGCCGGATCCGGTTGGGCCCGTTAAGCCCGTGAAAAGGGGGCTCACAAAGTTCTTGATTATCATCTTCATCCATTTTGATGGACAAGTAAGAGGTACCTTAACGCAGCCAAGTCCAAATACCCATGACCCGACTGAGATGAACTAAAATGAATCCCTTGCTAAATCTTAACCTGGTGTAGGATTCAGCATCAAACCACATAAATCAACCCAAATAAACGGTCTCCGAAAGGAAATAAGAGAAAATGATGAATGCGCTCCGGATTTTTGCTGAGTGATGCATTTGCCATGTTTTATATTCCGGTCGATGGGGCGGTCGGTAAATCTCTGGAGGCTGCGCGGTCTTGCAGACAGGACCGACCAGCAGATCTCCAATATCTGTTGCCTAGTTTGCAGGGAACTAAGGCTTTTGCAATGAAATCACCTGCAAAATCGTTTAAAACAAATACCATTAGCTGTACGATTTTACTATATTTATTCTATACACAGACTGATACTTAACAGCAGGCATCGCCATTTATCGAGGCTTCACAATTATGCTATAGATATGGAAAAAGGCAGAAGTAGACGTGCGGTAGCCATACTTTATGACTGCGCTACTTTTTCTAAAAGGTGGCTTTTATTTTGATGTGTAAAATAAATGCGGTGTGTTGTCCGCACCATCTGTCAAGCCTGGCTAGAGAGGATCCGCTGCGGATGGTTGCTTAACCATTGCACATTTACGAGTTTTTAAAGCAACTGTCGTCTTGTTGTTTTTACAGACTAGGTTGACTATTATAATATATGAAATATATATACAATGGTAAATTATAGTGGCGATCTTTAAGTAAGCCTGCCGGTTAGCGCAGTGGCAGCATGCACGTAGCAGGGCCCATACTGATGCCCCAGAACACGGTACTTTACCTGATTTATTAAGGTCGAAGAAATGACTCTCTTACCTTTGGTGTAAGCGTTCGTTCAGCAGATGTTTCGTGTTAAGTTATTCGACATCTCGTTTATACGCTATCCCCGTCCATCTCGGCCATGGTTAACCGCTTATGCCGCTTGTAAATTTGCCCGTTCATTGGTGAAAATCAGGGGCTGGTCTTGGCAAGGCTGGACTTTGCGCGTCGAGCATGCGCAGTGAGAGCTTTAACGCAGGCCAGCGTGATTCTGCAATACAGAAGCACATGTTGGCTTATGTTACTGGGCACATAACCTATCCGCAAAAACAGAGCGTTAAGACCATAATACGCTGCATTTTAACTAAAAGTATTTGTTGTCAGTCTTTGGCACAGCACGTTGTTGCTTATGGCTGCTTACCCTAAATGCTAGTCATGATAGCAATCGGCACATTCTAGGATTATGGCTATCCAGACTTTGGATAAAATTACTCATATAAGCTTTAATAATTGTAATAATTGTAAACATTAAATGTATTATGTACCCGATAAACGCTCTCAATTTGGCGTCTTAATGGCCGTAAAATACGTCATTTATACATTTGATCCAATGAGGGGCCAGTGCGCTTCCAGCATCAAGCGTGACCTATGACGTCACTGGTACGGTTCCGGTCAAAATACAACTTCAAAAGATTACGTGTTTTTTTATTATATAATCGTCACAAGTCGTTGGTACAAATACTGAGCATTGAGCCATTGTTTAAACTAAAGAATTTCATCGAATTGTATCATTGTGGACGTTGTTGTAGATAAATATAAAGATGTTTTAAACATGATAACGATGTTGTAAAACGATCAATGTGCAACAATGAAAAACTCGCATTGAAAGTATCTTTTGCATTTAAATTCAGTATTTAATACATCATTTTGGACCACAGTTGTGCAGTAAATAGTAGCTAGAAGTGCAGTGATACTCTGAACGTTTTTTAAAATGAACTGCTTTTGCATTCTTAAGATCTACGTGAAATAATGCAAGCTAACGAATCTAAATACTACGTATGGTTAAATGACAGGGACAATATGTCAACGTGACATTGAAGACGCCATACAAGGATTCAGTTACACCTCTCTGCGTGCTGAGGGCAGTGATGAGCCGGTTCTAGTTTCCCTTTGAAACCAACCTGCGTGTTGGTGTCAGTGCTGCTCTTAGACGATGGCTCTGACCCGGTTCGAACGGTTCTTGGGCCGCTTGCTTCGAGCTGTTGTGTGTATGCTGTTCGCCGCGTTTAAGCTATTTGAACCCCAGCAACGCCATGGCGGAGTTTCCCGACTTCCTTCCATCACTAATCCACTCCTGCTGCTCTCAGCGGTGCATCTAGCCCGAAAGATTCGTCGGAAGGAAGTAAGATGTAATAAAAACTATATGTGTAATGTGTAACTACTGTATACACAGTTTAATCGTACTGACACGGTCAGCTACTCCTTAAATGACGTTACGACAAATATACACCCAGGTTGAGGAAGAACAGATGCGACAAGGTAACCTGTAGTGAATTCTGGGAGTTGTAGTTTTCGCTCTATAAACGAAAACTTTTGTCATTTTTAAAGATCAAATTTTACAGCATTACGATGCTCCTGTTTGTATCATTGCTTTTTAACAGAACAGTTTGTCAGCTGGTAGTTTAGGTTTATTTATTAATGTGTATTTAAACAAGCACACGAGATTAGAGGATTTTATGAGTTTTAAGTCTGTTCAAAGGTCAGCTGTAGTTATGAAATGCATAGCTTTGGTTAGGGTTTATCTGTGTTTATAAACGGATAGTTTATGAAATAAAAGAGAATATTCTGTCATTTACTTAACCTCATGACCATCAAGAGGTGTTAATTCAGTAACCAATGTTTAGAGAGTAAAAAAAGAGACAATGTTTTAATATTGATAAAATATTGTTTAAAGCAGTTCCACCAATTAAATGGCTACACATATCTACCCATGCATAATCTCTTGTCATTAGGTGAGACAGAAATCACAATGAATCACTTGTAACCTGTCTGTCTGTCTGTCTGTCTGTCTAAACTTTTCTTTAGGTAACAAGTGTTGAAGTGGTCCAGGCCTATATTGACCGCATTCAGGAAGTCAACCCACTCATCAATGCTATGGTCAAGGACAGGTAAGAGATGCAGAGGTAATTTAACCTTTTTGTTCTATTAATATTTTGACATATTGTTATTTAATGTTGAATTTTCAGGTTTTCAGCAGCCCTCCAGGAAGCTGCACAGGTGGATAAACTTATAGAAGAAGAGACGGGGGGAGAGGATGTATTAGAGGACCGGCTACCTCTGCTTGGAGTGCCCATCACTGTTAAAGAGGCCTTTGCCCTGCAGGGTATAAATAATATGATTTAAAATGTGTTTTTTTGGTGTGTGTGTGGTTCTACCAAATCATAGCTCTTTATGCAATAACAACATTGGCAAAACCAATCGTATATATGAATTTGGGGTGGGAGTGTTTGTTTGGCCAACCAATAGCAGGCTGGGAAGTCTTAGTCACAATTCTGTAGAAGTGATGATGATGTCATGGAGTGTTGCGGAAGGTGATGATGTCTGTAAGGTGATACTTTGGGTTTTTGTTCAACCAGGGATGCCAAACTCAACAGGTTTGTTGAGCAGAAAGGATCTAGTTTCTGGAGTAGATGCCCCATCTGTTGCTCTGTTGAAGAGAGCGGGAGCGATTCCACTGGGTGTGACCAACTGCAGTGAGCTGTGTATGTGGCTGGAGTCCCACAATCATCTCTATGGCATTACTAATAACCCCTACAACCTAGACAGAATTGTGGGCGGCAGCTCAGGTCAGTTTATCACACATACACACGCATTTGTGATAGACAGAAAAAACAGAGTCACTCCTAACTTATATATACACATCTCTAGTCCAAGGTTTAGGTTTGCTTTTGCTCTTATGGTGTTTAAAAACACCTTTTGATCTGAAGGTGTATATTTAAATGACAGTTTTGTAGACAATTGTTCCAAAATAATATTTTATTTTATAACAGACTAAAAGTTTACTTTAAAAAGGTTTGGATGGCTGGATAATGCAAAAAGCAGGTAATATGTTTATAATATAATGAGTTTAGCACTGGTTGACAAAATGTGAAAGTTAAAATGTAACAGTTTTGATTGTTTTAGATTTATTTAATCAAAGCATAGTTCCATTTGTGTTTTTTTGACCGGTAGTAAACATTTGCAATCTGCTGTGCTTTACTTTCACTGTTTCGTTGGTTACGTCTTTAGGTCAAACAATATACAAATAATTGACTGTAAGTTTTATCTTATCAAACTGATAATTCATAAAGTGAATGTTTTCCTTGCAGGAGGTGAGGGCAGTATATTGGGAGCAGGTGCTTCTGTTATTGGAATTGGCTCAGATATTGGAGGTAGTATCCGCATTCCCTGCTTTTTCAATGGCGTTTTCGGACACAAGCCATCAGTAGGTAAGACACGTTAGTTATTATTTTAGGTGGTTTTACTAAGCACAAGCTACATTAGTTTGGTTTGTACGTTCAGGTATTGTAAGCAATGATGGACAGCATCCTCCAGCCTCTGGACAGCAGATGGGATTTCTGTGCACTGGACCTATGTGTCGCTATGCAGAAGACCTGATTCCTATGTTGAACATTATGGCAGGACCCAATGCACACAAGTAATAGTGGTCTAAGTATATTAATATAAATATATATCTTCTGTGGAAGGTGCAGGACCACAAAATGGTCGCCCAATCATTGCATTCGATGGGATCTCTTTGTGGCATGTTAACTATACAGTTTCCTTTCATGTGTTGTTAATGCTAGCCTTTTCTAATTTATCTACCCTACCTTAACCAAAATATTATTTTAACTTAAATATAATGCAACGGAAAACAATGACATTCTCCTACATGAAAATATAAATGTTTTTTTTGTGGAAATAAACATGCTAACATTCACCCCAGATCACTCAAAAAGTCGTCACAGCATTTAATGCAACCACTCTTTCAAACGCCAAACAAATTCCTCTATAACTCTTTTGATCTGTTGTTCATTTTTCTGTAGATTGTCTCTCTCTGCTAAAGTAGATCTGAAGAAGTTGAGGTTCTTCTCTGTTCCCCATAATGGAGGTTCTCCTTTGGTCTCCCCAGTAGATGCAGAACTTCTTCAGGCACAGAAGATGGTGAGTATGAATGAATGTCTGGATATTCTTATAGATGTGGTTCTGGTCTCACGGGCTTTTGTTTTGTTAGGTGGTCAAACGTTTAGAAGCGGACCTCGGTGTCAAAGTTCAAGAGCTGTTCATTCCTCAGCTCAAGTACTCCTTTCAGATCTGGGGAACTATGATGTCGTCACCTGGCAAGGATGGAAAAGTTGGACTGGTTCACTATCTGAATTGATTTCTATACTGAATGTTTTTCAAGATATGGTTTCACTGTTGTTTTTTTATTTTCTCAGCCTCCCACCACCTTTGCTGAGCTGATGAGTGAAGGCGGGAAGAAGGTGTGGCCGGTCTGGGAACTGTTCAAGTGGATCCTTGGTTTCTCTTCTCACACTGTGGCAGCGATAGGTGTGTGTGTGAGAGGAAATAACTGTGAACTTTAAGGCCTGAAACAAACTTATCTGTCAAAAGCAGACTTTAGGTTCAGCTCACATCAGCTACGTCTAGGTCCAGAGTTGCCCCTTCACACCAAGCCAACACCAATAGCCAAGCAGCACGACTGTTCTGTGCCTACGTGAGAGGAAATAACTTTCCGCAATCTGTATTCATTACTCAAAACGGGAAACAGGAAGAGTTAGTGACTGCTGTGATATCAAACGTAAACAAAGCAACGCTTGCTTACCAGTTTCACAACTCTCACTCACCACAGACGAATTCACAATGTCTCAAGATGTATCTGTATGGAAAATACTGTAATTCTTTTCCCTCTCTTTCTCAGGTCTGGCTTTAGTTGAGATGTTCCAGAGTTCTCATCCGTCTCCATTCATCATACAGCAGAAGGACTGCCTACAGCAGGAGCTGGAGAAGTTACTGGGCACAGACGGCGTGCTGCTGTACCCCTCTCATCCCCACATCGCCCCCAAACACCACCACCCGATTTTTACTCCCTTCAACTTCTCCTACACCGGTGAGTTCAGAGTTCAGTGCATCCAGAAACAACAGTGCAAGAAATATAATGTCAACCAAATATTTTAGAAACATCCTTTAAAAATACAAATTCAAATGTCTGAAACGGTGCATGTGTTCCTCATTATGTTAATTACCTTACATAAATCATTGCACTAACCACTTGAATATGTGTGTAGGTTATTATAGCACATACTGCATATGAATATGAAACGTTTGTTACCAATACATCAACTTTACATTTACATAGCATGGTTGTGTACATTAGTACATGTAAATATACAGTTTGTGTTAGGAAACACTTAAGATGGAAATTTGGGACTGAAACCACCAGATGGATCAGACCCAGTTGTGTTGTGATGTTACTGATTTGTGCAGAACAAGACATACGAATTGTTCTCTCTGTCATTTCCAGGTATCTTTAATATCCTGGGGCTACCAGTCACACAGTGTCCATTAGGTCTGAGTTCAGAGGGTTTGCCTTTGGGTGTACAAATTGTGACTGGGAAACTACAAGACCGTCTTTCATTGGCCACTGCCCTGTACCTGGAGAAATCTTTTGGTGGCTGGAGGGACCCAGGCGAGACAACAGTTAAGCCCTAATACACATTTGTATCAGCAAGACTCCATGACCAACAGCGCACACTGTAAATCACACAACATGTGTGAACATCCAAAGCTTACTCACAATCTTCTGTGCATTTTAATGCATTTTACATTAACCACAAAGTTTTAGAGGGCTGTATTAACCTGGTATTGTATTTCAGTGTATTTTGATGGGCGTTTTATCTTAGGAAACTAGTTCCAGGAAACACTTTGTCTATGAAATCTAATTACATAAGCTGTTAATAACTTATAATTGAGACATAATGTAAGTTATTTCATAATGTCTGTCATAAACGATATGTATTTGTTTAATTTCATGCACTAAACAAATGTACTAAACAAATATTTGTGCCGTTTACTGCTTTTACGTAAGAGTTTTTTAAGAGCAGACTCTGTCTTTTTTGTGACATATGTATGTTTAGACTATTTGTTTCCATCGTAAAGTAGGTGGTTTTGTGTTATTGGAAAACTAATGCAAAGCAGATTTATTTATGGACAATTACCTTACATTCTGTGTACCTTTTACTACTGTTTATTTGCATTTATGGGGCTCTTATTTTGTAATTGTTTAAATGTTTCTCAGTTGCGGAGCAGTGCAAAAACGCAAGGTTCAACAATTTGTATTGTGTATATTTGTTACTAATAATAAATACATTTAATAAGCATTAAATACATACAATAAAAGTTGTTTTGGAGGGTATATGGTATAAATCTGTTTTATTTGATCTATTTAACATTTCACCTTTTAGGTTAGCTTTGCAGGCAGAAGGTTCTAAGCGTCTTATGCATAGAACCATCATACATATTGTGCATTAAGTGTTATTAGTGTTATAAGTATAAGTGTTATTCTTGTTGCATTTAATAATTATTGATAAACATTCAAAGTGCTTCAGATTTTACTGATCAACTAAATGATGCAACATACTGTTGTTTCCTACATAGCACCTGGTCTGTAACGTTTATAGAATATATATGTAATATATTCTATAACATAGTTATAGATTCTATAACATAACATATGTTATAGAATATATATGTAATATTATATCACATACATTATAACTAGACAGAATTCAGAAATAATTCATTGATAAACCAATGACTGTCAAAAAGACATTATACCACAAGGTGGCAGATTTTTCACACTGTTGAATGTATGACAGAGAAAAGTGAGTTTCAATATTTAAATTGTCAAGAGTCTTTAAAGAGATTATATTACTTATTATTATTTTTCAAAACAAGGAAAATTTGAAATCCCATAAATCTGTTTATATAAATTACTGCATTGTAAGCACATACTTTTTCAGGAATGTCAGGAATAATTCACCTGTAAGCAACTAAACCAATTGGATGTAACAACTACCTGTTCAAGAACGTTTCTGGTGTGATGGTGTGAACACAAGATTTCCTTATCAAGCATTCATTATAAAATGCTTCAGTCGAACTTTCACGGTTACATAGATAGATTTATATGACCTTTAAGCAGACGACAGAGACATAAACACCTGTAATCTCTGAATAGCTGTTGGCCTGGATAAAGAAGGTGAGAGTGGCAGTGATTCGTCTCTGGCAACACAAACACAGACTTCAAAGAGCAAGATCTAGTACAAGATCTATTACAGATCCCTCATTACAAACTCATGCATTATACATTAGCGTTCAAAGAAAATAATTAACATACGACTGAATGGGCTGAAATGGGACATCATAGCCTGTCCAAAAGAACATACAAACCAAAAGCATATTGCATTAGACTGAGGATTACCCAAACTTATGTGGGCACTTTGCATGGATGCATATTGTGTGGATGCATATGAATTAGCTTGTGTCACATAATGATGTTATAAACACTGTTGGTTATTATTCTATGTACATTATTTGGTGACATGGCAAAAAACTTAAACTCTTGTTTAAATATACAGCATTTTATTGTTTCTTTTGTAAGTCTAATGTTAGAAGTAGTCACACGTGGTCTACAAATTGATCGTGTTAGGCAGTGAGTGTATTGTCAACGTGAAATGCATATTTAAAAAAATAATAGATAATTTAGAAGAGAAATATCTGGGTCGTAATGTTTGGGTTTATTGAACTGTTGCATTGCTCATGCTGGGTCAAATGGGTTTTAAGTTTCATTCAAGTTTCATTCAACATCGTATGAGTTATTTTGACCAAGCACTGTCCAATAGTAAAATATGCAATAATTTTATTAAATAAAATATGGACCATTTTCATGCAATTTAAAGACAAAGTTTGCATGAAGTTTGTCCATGGTCTTAAAACCTGCCGCAGCGGATCGTAGCAAGACCATCTACAATGTATCGCAGTGTTTTCCCTCCTCCAGTGCGTTTATAGGCAGGGTTTTGCATGAAGCGCCGTTCTGAACGGAAAGAGCTCGTGTATTTCTGGGCGAGTTTGGCGAGATCTTGCGAGGAAGGTTTGTTTTCTGAACCCAAGACAACAGCAAAGCGAAAGAATGATCATCGTTATTGAAGATCAGGTAAGAGTGCCGCTTTTATTCTGCATTTTCTCTATTGTAGCTTTATTAGGGACCAAACAAGGCAGAAATGTGCGCTAACGGGGGACACGTTTTGCTGACTAACTGTTCGGACGCCTGTAGCTTTTCATCGATCCCTTTCCAACCAAGTTTGTTTAAATCTGATGTATGCGAGGTTTTGTAAAGCGTGAAGTTACATAATACATCAGTTCGGTTTGAGATTGCGGTACGTGTACGTGAAGTTAGTTATCTAGCCTATCCGCTAACCGGTTCTTCACATCAGCCAATGTCTGCCTGACACCGTGTGGCAAACAGCGTCGTCAAACCGCACAAAAACGAATTAAACCAACCAGGTCTGTTTTCACATAACGTGATTCGGATCGCACCAGTTTTGTTGTAAAATCGTAACTGGTTCTGATGGAGAGTTCACACCGCCTCGTGTTATGCAAGTTGCGGCCCATGGTAACACAGTGTGGTCTCGATCTACCGTTAAACAGGATGTGTTCTCATTTACAGTTTTGCAAATATCAGCAATGCGAATTTGTCAATGTGTGTCTCTGGGGTCGAGGCCTGCTGCGACGTGAAGCGCGCCATCGCATCACGTGGGTCGAACAATAACGCTGCTGAAGTCTTTGCACAGCCGCATATTATCATGACTGCAGTGGGGCAACACCGACATCTTCACGTTATATTAACTTAATATTTGCATTTGTCTGCGTTTACCCAATAGCAAATAAGGGAGTAAATGAATAAGATGCACTGCTGTGTGATGCTGTATTTATAAAGATGTTGACGTAAATAAATAATAAAGTATTGACCGCTACGACCTCGACTGTTTTCATTCTGAAAAGCGAAAGTGCTCAAACCAAGTGCCACTATGCTGCATTTTCATATATCTTACAAACGTCTGTTGTCTTTACTTATGAACTACAGCACTTTATTGAATGTACACCGTTTCACATGTGTTTGCAGGAAGCCTTTGACAAAGCCCTGGCAGAGGCAGGCGATAAGCTTGTAGTTGTTGACTTTACAGCCACATGGTGCGGGCCTTGTCAGAACATTGCCCCTTTCTACAAAGTAAGTAACCATTCAGTTATACATTGTGTTTTATGTTGTTTTATTGGCAATTAAACTACTTATTTTGCATTTAAAACCTGCCTTGTAGCATTAAGTCACCAAAATCATTGTGTTGGACTGTTCATTAAAATGCATTGAAATAGTTTCTCTTCATTTCTAGGGTCTATCTGAAAATCCTGCCAATGCTAATGTGGTCTTCCTTAAAGTAGACGTGGATGATGCACAGGTGAGTTTACTGTATTGGGTGCCATTGATTTCTGTTGTGCATTGTTGTAAGCGGACACAAAATTCTTGAATTTTGGGCTGGTCAACACTTCTGCCTACTTGCTCTCATTCTTTGCATTCAAATGAGTGAGTCGGGCCAGACAAAAAAAAGCATTATTAGAAAACTGTTTTTTTGGGGTTATATCTGGCAGATCAGTTTTAAATTGTTGCCTGTATATCAAAATATTTGTTTAATTAGTTCAATTTTGAGTTTGTCGTGTTGGTAAAATAACATTATAGCTATAAGGTTTAGTCACAAACCCTATCCATCACAACTGTATATTTTAGTCAACATGGATAGGCCGCCTACACAAGTAACAATCACTGCGCCAATGTAAGCGGATGAGCTCAGCACTGCAGTGATTAAATATGATCACAAAAATTGAACCCTCGTGATGACTGGAGATGCATGTGAGAGGTGAAAATGGCCTAAAACAAACTTTATTCCAGGGCTCATATGTTTCAGGGCTCATAAGTGTGCTATAAATCACCAAAAACATCATGTAAATACCACAAACTTTATGAGAACCATTTCATAGAGCCAAAAGGTTCACAGTTAATTTATTTAAACGTATATCTTTGTTGTTATTAGAAGGTGTGAGTAATTTGATATTGACTGTATTGAAATAGGAATCAAAGTGTTTTGGCGTTTTTTTGGGAATCGTGTAACTGTGTAAAATAGTGTTCTAGCTAAGAGCTCCATTAGAGGGCAGCAAAATGTATTGTATGAGACCATAGTTCTATTTATAGTTCCATCTATGTAAAGTGTACCTTTTAAATTGTATCTTGTTTTTTCTTATTGAAGTGAGTTGTTATGCTCCATGACTTCCATAATTCCATTATTTCTTCAACTTTTTTGATAAATCCAAAATGAAATACTTAGACAGTGAGGGAATGAGCAGTAACATTTCATAAGCAATACTAAAGTTATATGCTGTGTATTTCTCCTCTGCAGGATGTTGCCCAGTCATGTGAGATCAAATGTATGCCAACATTCCACTTCTACAAGAACGGGATGAAGGTTTGTCCTGTTCTGTTTCCTCAGTGCTGTATAAATGTCTAGCTGAACGGATAACTGCTGCGTTTTAACATCTGAAGGCATTTCTGTCGATACACAATGTTTAATTTCCTTCCACTCATTGTTTTGATGAATTAAATGGCTGTTCTGTGCTGTAGGTGGATGACTTTTCGGGGTCCAACCAGGCTAAACTGGAAGAGATGGTGAATAAACACAAATAAATGGGGCTTGATCAGACACCATTATAATTGTTTCCCATGCAGCCCAAGTTTACTAACAATAGCATCCTCTTATTTTGCGGTTCACGAATTGGCTTTCATTTTCTAATCGTTTTACGTTTTTAGCTGGTAAAATCTGCCTTATCTTGTCACCTGAAATTCCATAAATAATGAAAACATCTGTCTGTTTGTACCTGTATGTTCCTTTTTTTGGGAATTAAGATCAATAAATGAACACAGAGATCATAACTTCACATTCTTTATAATAGAATCTACAGGTATTGTGTGTAACTTTACAATAAAGATATATGTATGTAAGCGTAAATGCAATAGTTAATGCAACAATAACTACAATTACTTTTACAACAGTTTTTAATCTTGGTTGATTTTAATTTCGTACTATAGTAATACATTTTCAGCAACACAAGTTGTGTATGTTGTCATTATGAACTAACAACAGTATTTATAAATTAAAGGAACAGTTAACCCCAAAATGCACATTCTGTCA
This sequence comes from Yasuhikotakia modesta, assembly GCA_036877545.1. Classification (NCBI taxonomy): domain Eukaryota; kingdom Metazoa; phylum Chordata; class Actinopteri; order Cypriniformes; family Botiidae; genus Yasuhikotakia; species Yasuhikotakia modesta. The sequence continues at coordinate 31,484 of JBAJNP010000980.1, read as the reverse complement.
TTATTTACTCATCTGGGTCAAACCCAAACTTGTGTGGCTTTTTGTCGGAAAACAAAAGGTGTATTTTTGAAGAATATCCTGGCTACCGTTTTCCAAATGAACAAGGTTAAGGTAACTATACTTTTGTAGTTTGTAGTCATTTGATTAATAGATTAATAAATAAATACACTGTTCAATTCCAAAACAACTCCAGGTATACAATGGTGCTGCTGATTGTTTTTGTAATTATACTAAATTGTACTAAATTTTAAGTTATGAACATTAACTGCACAACTGGAGTGTTAACTTTAAGTGTGTTGCCACGTGCCTGTAACATTCAATATATTTCCACGCAGTATGACACACCTGAAAATGTTTGCTATTCATTTTTTAAGTTGCTTTCTTGCAAGTAAGAGTATGTTACTTTGGTATATCTGTACCCTATATGGAAATATATACAGTAGTATAGAAGAATGTAAATCTTAAGAAACAGGATCAAGCACCCATGGCCTAGATTTTTTATCAACATTGTTTGGGTTATGGAATGTACTGTAGTATACAGAACTGACAGCTTGCCAGAACCATTGTCAATTATCTTCAAACAGGAATGTTTGGTTCCGTAGACATGCTGTAGTTGTGTAGGAATTGTGACATTAACATTCCTGAACTAATTGTATCTGCTTGCTTAAGGCAGGCTCTATTTTGCAAGCATTGTGAATGTTACTTTTGCTTTTCCTCCGCTTACAACTACCTTTCTTGAGTTCTCACAGATCACAGGACGAGACTTAAGGAGACGGGTGATTTAAATTGTGCATTTTAAAATTAAAAGCGAAACGACTTTATTCCTTGATTGTTTTTGTTCATGTTGTCTTACGCACCTGCCTGGTCGAGATTTACAGGTTTTGTTGATGTTTATCGCAAGTGTATAGATTATAAATATTGACGGAGGCTGCAAATACGCGGTACTACAAAATCTGCTGAAGGTAATCAGATTTTTTATTTGCATGTTTTTAAATGTACATTATAATGGAATATGGACATTTAATGCAAGATATCATTTTGCTCATGTAAAACAAAATAAGATGCTTATCAGCTGTACTGTTTTAATGTTCTGGGATTTAAGTAGTCAGCCTTTAGGCTGTAAAGGTACTAATTTCAGTCAATTTCCTGGGAAATAGTTTATAGACTCCAATCAAACAAACTAAACCCACCAAGTTTCTTCCATAGAAGAAATAGGCATGTATGCTAGATAATGTTATGGATTAATGTAACAACAGGATTTTTAATTCCAAAACTCCTGCTTTTACATTTAGTACCTGTAATTATTAAGTGAACAAAATTCTCCACAAGCTACTTCAAGTGTGTTTGTTTTAAGGTTAAAGCTAAACTCTGGAGATGATTTCTGCAGTAATCCATACTAAACCTAAATCATACTAGCATCATGCTAAGCCATGCCAACTTAATGCTAATCATTATTATTATTATGACAAGGAGAAAATGCCAATGCCGAAATTACCATGTTTAGTTTAAATCTTTTTATAAAAAATTTTACTTCAGCTAAAGAAATACATAATTAATTTCCATGATTTTCCCACAGTTATTGTGAAGTCATGGTTCCACTGCCTGTATTAACTGTACTTCTCCTATGGGGGGCCGTCTTTCAACCACCCCGGGCTGCAGCATTCAAAATCCTTTCCAATAAAAACTCCCTCAATCATCAAGAAATCACTGAGACAGCCATCCTTCGCAAAATGGCAGAAGTTTGCCGGGACATAGCAACAGCCCAGGGCAAAGACTTTACACTACCAGTAAGAAGAGTTCTGTATACAGGACTGAAACCTTAAGACTGGAATGCATGCCTCTGGCGGCTCATTGTTTAGTTTCAGTCCTGTGTCAAACCACCTGCATGTTATTTGAGAAATCCTGATATTCTTGATTAGCTGGTTGTGTTTTTTTTCGAAAGTCAATTGCATTTAACATGTTGTTTGTATGAGACTAGAAAGTGATAATCCAGTCTGCTAATTTTAATTTTGATACTAACAAACAAACTGCAGGATAATATTTTATGTTAGCATAACTAAACACATTAGTTGACATATTTTTATATATATTTTTTCCTGTGTATGTTACATACAAGGTTGCAAATGTTTGTTGTTAGTTAAATAAGTTTTCTCTATTCTTCTCACTTGTAGGTCAGTAACAAACTTACTGCATCTAATGTCCAAAAAGCCTGTATGGTTTCAAATTCTGCTTTGTCCAAATCAACCAGTTTCAAGGCGGTTATTGTGGAGATTTCTCTAAGCAATGCTAAAGTGGATAGAAAAGTATTAAGTGAAGCGCATCATTTTGATAGCGAGGCTTTTGTTGACGGACGTGACATCATCATTCAGGGCATAGCAGCAGTGAAAGTTAGTGTGAAACAGGGCAACTACATTTCTGCCCAGAAAAGCCTGGGAGCTGTATGTCATACATTACAGGTATGTTATAGACATCTAAACTTCTGGTTATATGCTTGTTTATGGACTTACTACATTTAGTATGCATTCAGACATTTTATTAATCATATAAAGGGACATTTGGAAAAAATATTGTGCCCTCATGTTGTAATAAGGCCCTAAAAATGTTTGTAATATTTACAAAATGTTAAGTATGCGTTCTCTCCCCCAGGCAAACATTGTTGTTGGAACATGACATGCAAAATGTGACAAACGTGGCTAAGAGACATACAATCATTTGATAAAGTAATACAAAATCTGGCCAATGTTTGTTGTTTTGTGTGCAGGATTTTTACAGCCACAGTAACTATGTAGAGTTAGGATACATGTCTCCTTATAGCACCCTGATCAATCCAAGTCTTCAGCTCAGCAACACAGCAGGTAGTTTATACATATACATGTGCTGTACAAAAAGGTGTGTATATGTTACACACGCCTCTTTATATAATACATCTTTTCAATGAAGTTCTTGGAACTGCAGCACAAAGAGTGAAAAAACACATCAAATCCTTTCATTATGTACAACAGCCAGTGCTTGTTTTTCTGGTGTGTTACCAACGTATATTTCAGTCAGCTGCAGAACTTGATAAACAGCAACATTTTGTACATGCTGGGTGTGCAAATCAATTTCTTGCTTTTACTACCGCGTCAATTTGCCGTAGAGCTATACATCCTCTAATCTTTACTTGCACAGAGAAGTTCATATAATTATTACATTATCCCATATAAATCAAGTTCCACCCATGTCAAATAGCCAATTTACACACATTTGATTATGTAATCCAGCACACATTGAAATGTACCACTTTGTAGGCCCCAAAACAGCAACATGCAAAAGCTGTGTTGAGGACAACTGCACTGATAACATTCTCCCCGAAGTCCTACAGCAGAAGATTTTAACTTCAGGATATTTCAGCATAGTACCAACCAGCAAACCTTCAGGTAGGAAAACATTACAGACTTCCAAAATTGTTCTTTAACTTGCTCTGGTCTTTGGTTTTCGTGAGGGAATGTAAACATTACAGTCAAGTGTGTGAAAGCGAGGCGAAATTCTACTCTATAACCAGGAGTGCATTTGAATAGCACTGAATGTATTTAATACATTGGGTGTATTTAACTATTTTAGGGAAGTGTAGCCATGGTAACCTCTTGGATGCGACCAGCTTAAAGGATCCCGTTGGAGGCATCAATAAGGATGATGTCAGCTCAAGCCATGGTTTCCTGCACCAGCGTGCTGCAGACATGGCTATAAATGCTACCATGGAGCTTCTGGAAGACATTCGAGTGTCTATAGGCGAGACAAATTTTCTTCGGTAAGGTACCTTTAATCCCTCTATTAAAAAAATGAAGCACCATGTGGTTAGCAGTCTATATTCATATGCTATATGATAGGAGTTGAATGTAATAGTTTTAAAACATGTAGCACCTCAGACATATAATAAAGAAATGATGAGTGGAATTTGGTAGAACATTCATTACTGTGGTGAACTTTTACCTCATCATCTTCTGTGATCTCACATCCCTTCAGATTGATGGGCATCTTGCACACCTCAGTGCTGGCTTTTGTGATTGACACCACAGGAAGTATGTCTGATGACATCTCAGAAATCAAGAGAGTGTCCATCAGTATCATAGACAGCAGGACAGGAACCTCAGAGGAACCCTCAGAATACATTCTGGTAACATTCAACGACACGGGTAGGTTTATTGTATTAAACATCCCTAATCTTGAATCACTGATAGAATGACTGAGGAGTTTTTCAGTATAACCCTGGCTTGTCTGGAAATTGTTGTTCTTCAGCTTGGAAGTCATGTTTTCCTTGTAGCGTCCTGCTATGGTATATGTTAGCTCCTGTATTGCCAGGAGCTTGTGTAGTACAAGTAATTCTCATTGTACAGGTTTGTAGTGATGTGATTATGTGTCTGATGACAACAGGTGTTGGACTGACAAAAACTGGGGATGTCAATACGTTTAAAGGGCAAATCAATTCCATTTCAGCATCTGGTGGAGGAGATTTTCCAGAAATGTGCTTATCGGGACTGCTGGTGTGTGTATACTAGGTTTTGAAGAAAAATTCACAATGAGATCAGCGAATTAAGGGGTGGCTAAACATTTGTGTAACCTTTGTGTATTGAGGATACCGGAACTAGATTGAGTTTGATGTTTTTAAGTAACCACAACTGAAAGTTATGAATCTCAAAAAGCCTTTTTGCTTTAATGTTCATGGTTGTCCAGATGGCTTTAACAAGATCTCCACCGTCATCAGACATTTTTGTTTTCACGGATGCTTCGGCGAAGGATACTGAATTGAGGAACTCAGTTGAAGGAATGATAGAAAGCACTGAATCCACAGTACGTTCCTGCAGAACATTTAAGAAATATTTTAGATACCTTTATATCTGAAATCGTATTTAATTCATATTTATGTCCTTCCAACCATTCAGGTCACATTTCTGTTGACAAGCTCCATCTCGTCGAGAAAAAGGGAGGCTGTGGACAACCAGAGTTCTTCATGGAGACCGATGTCTCAGTCAGAAATACAGCTGTACAAAGATCTGGCCCATGAATCTGGTGGAGAGACCTTAGAAGTCACAAACTCAACACTCTCTCAGGCCTCTGCAGCCATTACCGATACATTTACCTCTGGCCTGGTATGTCTTAGAAATATTATGTAATACAATACAATACAACACAATACCATATAATGCATTACAATGCAAATCTATATAATGCTCTAACAATATTATGTTTTATACACACGCACACACATTATAATTGCATATTACATATATACACAGCTAGGTGATAAATATTAGATGTGTTAACAAAGTAGATATTCACATTGCGTACATTATTTTATCAGTTGCTTTTTGCCAATTGTTTTTTATTTGCATTTATTTCATTTGCAAATATATGCATTTATATTTATTTTGGGAATACATTTACATAATACAATACATTTCCTTCAGGTCACTATCCTTCAGGTGGCAAGAAGTGCCGGCAGTTCAGGAAACTTCTCTTTTCCGTTGGATCCATCTCTGTCTAACGTGACTGTATACATCACTGGGGTTTCCCTGGATTTTACTCTCTACAGCCCCACAGGTGAGTCAGTTCTCAGCTTCATGATGTTCTCTACCTAACCTTTAATTAACCTTTACCTGTGTAAGAGCTCTGCAGTTATGATACATGACCATCGCATACAGAAGCTCTTATGTCTGATTCATCTGTGTGTTTCTCTTAAAGAATCAGCTCTGATTTTTATTCCTCCCAGGAGTTTCTCAATCAGGTTCGGTGACAGATGGCCCCCTGGGTAGCATCCAGACTGTGGGCAATCTAAAGAAAGTAAAACTGAACTCTGTCAACCAGACAGGAGAATGGAGCATTCATATTAACTCCACAAGCTCCTACACTCTTAAAGTCATTGGTAATGTTTTCACTTTATCTTCATATATCATACATATTATCTTCATCATGTACTGTAACTTGTTGGTAGAGGCTGTTTTTAAACAGTCACCTTTTAAATGAGCTGTTTTATTGCATATTGAACTTATTTATTTGAACGTTAACAATAAAATGGCTTGGGAGTAGTTTAAGATATGGCCAGTTGAGCAGTATCTAACAATATTTAGTTTCAATTTTGATGCTGTTGGCTTATCTGCCATTTTGGAAAAATGCAGTAATGTGTGCATATGGAGAAAAATATGGAATATTTCTTTGATTGTGGGCACAGGTCAGAGTTCTGTGGATGTCTTCTTTTACTTTGTGGAAATATATCAGGGAGGTCACGGAGACTCATACGGACAGATCTTCACTCGTCCTTCTGTTGGTACAACACCTTTGTGTTTATTCAACACAGAATGAATTTGTTTTCAGACGTGTTTGAGCTGTTCAGTATGTGACGTGTACGTTCCAAATGCCTTTCTGTGATTGGTCGTTAGGTCAGAACGCCACCTTGTTTCTCTCTGTGGCTGGAGGCGACTCGGTCACAGTCACTGAAGTGATTCTGGTAGATACTTCAGGGTCTAATGCTGTGAATGGAACCATCAGTTCAGTGGGTGGGACGGACTATCTGGTTAGCCTGAACAGAATTCCAGAGGGTGCATTTGGAGTCCAGTTGAAGGGGCTGTTGAATTACTCATCGTCAATGACCCGTCTGCAGAGGCAGTCAGCCATTTATCATAAAGGATCCAAAATAACTATCACGGTGAGGCTGAAAAACATTTACAAACATTAACAACGGTAAATCATAATTTAATTAGCCATTCATTGATATAGCATGGCGCTCGCTAAGGTTATGGGTTCGACCATACTGTACAGTTGTGTAAAAGCATTTATAACATTCATAAATGTAAATACAACAATTAAAAAATGTGCATTTTGGTCCAGTTAGATTTTAAATAGCTGTCACTGTTAAGTTACATTACATCATATCGCTGATACATGACATCACTGTTGCATTACGTCACTGTTTGAGACATTTACCATGTCTGTTCCTCATGCACAGGCCCAAACGCAGAACACCACAAAGCCTGGAGTCCCTTTCAGTTTCAACTTTACAGTGGCCACT
>JBAJNP010000980.1:0-24392 GCA_036877545.1 Yasuhikotakia modesta | reverse complement strand
GCTAAGGTTATGGGTTCGACCATACTGTACAGTTGTGTAAAAGCATTTATAACATTCATAAATGTAAATACAACAATTAAAAAATGTGCATTTTGGTCCAGTTCGATTTTAAATAGCTGTCACTGTTAAGTTGCATCACATCATATCGCTGATACATGACTTCACTGTTACATTACATTACTGTTTGAGACATTTACCATGTCTGTTCCTCATGCACAGGCCCAAACGCAGAACACCACAAAGCCTGGAGTCCCTTTCAGTTTCAACTTTACAGTGGCCACTAACATCACTGCAGGCAGTTACACTATCCGAGCCAGGACTAGTACCGGCTTCAGCGTGTCCATCCCCAGTTCTCTGAATGTGGAGGTTGGAAAAAGCAGTCAGGGAACCGTAACGCTGACCACACCCTCCGGCACAGAGTCTGGGACTGATGTCACACTCACCATTGAGGCTGAGGCTCCAGGGTCCACTGACATGAATTATGCCACATTACGTCTGACTGTCGCGGCTGCCAGTGTGACGTTCAGTGGCTGGTACTCCCTCTCCATGTGTCTTTCTCTCTTTGCGCTGTTATGTTCCTTTTTTATATAATGATTGTAAGTAAATTAAGACTTGTATTAAAAAACTGTGTGTGGGGGGGGGAAATAATCACTTGATTTATTTTACCACGTTTGTTTTTTTAAACGGTTCTAAACTATGTACATAACCTAACAATAGATCAAGATTTTTGATTTCTCAATAATGACTTTGATAATGTTTGTGTATTAACTAAGAAGTACAAGCATTGTGATTTATGTAAATATGATATTGTTTATTGCACATTACATTTGACATTAAAAACAAAGTTTCCATAAATAAAGCTGACCAATAAAGCTGACACTTGTGCCCAGAGGTCGTTCTGATTGCTTTATTTTCATTCATTCATTCATTCACTGTATTAAACATTCTACATCAGTTGTTTAGCATTAGCACTATGGTCATTTATTTTTAAAATATATTTTTACTAATATTTGTTTCAAGCAGTGTGCAAATGTCAACCTTTATTCTATTTATCTGTTTGCAAGTTTAATAAAACCAACATCATCTACTCCTGAACAGCTCTGTAACAATAGTTTTCTTTACTAGCTTCTGAAAGTCTTCGTTATCATAATATTAGTGCTACAGGATACTGTTGCGCACTGAAGCAACAGTTACATCTCATGTTGTAGTGCAAAGTTTTATATTTCTAATAGTGTAATTAGTATTCAAATGATCAGTTATGGAAAAGCAAGAATTTTTATTTGAATTACAAAAAGGACTTGACCTAGAGCAATACACCAGAACAAGGTCATTTTTAAAAATGGTGCTTTAATGCCAAGATCATGTGTTTTTTAAGAAACATACATTGACCAGGGTTTGAGTTAAATAACCTGGACTGTTTGATAACATAAGGTCAAAGCCACATAGCTTGACATAAAAAAGACATGAACGTCCACCTATATTTAGTACTTATATAATAGTCTTGTACACAAATATTACACACATAGTTCTTTGGATTGTGAGGCTGACAAACACAAAAGCAATATTTTTTTGAAAATGTTTAAAATCTTGAATAAAGTTATTCGGTTTTGCTTTAACCTGGTAAGTTCTATGTGCTTTCCAAACCCTATTGTACCTGTTTACCTTTTATCTGGTTTCTAGATGATGATAAAACAAAAGGCTGGCAGCATCATGTAAGCTTAGAGCTGTTAGTTTCTCTTTCACTTGTGATAAATCTTATTTAGATTCTTATCTGAATTTTAAAAGAGGTTTATACTCCTTCAATGTTCAGTTCAAAGGGCAAATTGCAAGTAGCAGTTACAGGCCATTGTCCCTATACAAATTGCTATAGAAGTAATGTTAACATTCCTTGTGGAGACTTGTGGATTCCTTGTGGAAACTGCTGAGCACTTTATCAAAGTTTGTGCAAAAATACTACAGCCATTTAATTACAATTGACTCATCAGACAATCCCTTAACTAGGAACATGAATAATTAACATGGGAAATATTAACAGTAGTTGTTAAGGATATTAGTCCTGTTCGCTAATCATGCAATAATCATGCAATCACAAGTTCTTTGTTTATTAATCAGCTTCTATCTATAGCTCTCAAAACCGGTTTTATGACTCTGATAAACTGTATAAATGCTGGATGGGACAAAAGCTGCCACAGTCTGGTTTGGAAATTCTACACACAACATCTGCTGGAAGGTAATAAAATTTGTTCATGATATGATTTATTTTGCCATATACAACATTTTAGAAGCTAAAAATGGTACTCTGTTAGTGTCGACCAAGATATTTCTCATATTTTTTTATTCTGCATTACATTTATGCATTTAGTAAATCTTATATCGAAAGCGCATTCAAGCTATACAATTAATAGCATGTGTACATGCTATATGTTAAATGTATAAGGTAAATATATGTCATGATTTAGCTATGATATATCTATGATATATATATTTTACTTATATAAAACTCAAATGAAAATGAAACATCAGTTTACACAAGGCAATTAAAATATGTTTATACTACACAACAGCCCAAATAAACTAATTTTATCTATAACAAGACTTTCCACATTAGGCCGGTTTTAAACATTTCTGTTTATTAAATAATTTACAGTAAATTCAATGTGGACTTTAATACAAAGTTGTATACCAGCTGTTTTGGCGAATGTATATAAACTGACTAAAAAAAAACTATGTTTAGGACCTTGTGGACAAACGTTATGATTTCCCTGACTGTAGTGGCTGTATTTGTCCTCTGGGGGTTTGTTCAACCCCCATGGACGACAGCCTTCAAACCTTTCTCCTCTACGGGCTCCCTCACCCATCGAGAAATCACTGAGAGCGCCATTCTCCGCAAGACTGCCCAAGTGTGTCGTGACATAGCCATTGCTGAGGGACAAAACTTCCTGCTTCCTGTAAGAGCAGGACTTAAGTATTAAGCACATAACAAGTTCAGCATTGTTCTGCTACTGTAATTTAGATATCTGAATATGCTCTTTAATTTTACTACAATTATTACAATTACACTGTAAACTAACAAGTAAACTAAATAGCTTAAAAATTAATTTGTTAATCCTTTCTATAAACAGTTTTTTGTGACTTTTTTGCAATTTGTGACATTCCATTATAGCCAAGTTAAAAGAAAATATTCTATAGAAAACCTAATTTATGTATTAATGGTTAATATATATTTATTTATTTATCTAATTAGTGATGCCCTAATCACTATTTAATCAATTAAATAATACATTGTATTATTTATAATTGATAGGTCTGCTTACCAATTTTTTCTCTACATTTTGCTCTTCTTGTACAGATCGATGACAAACTGACAGTGTTTTCTGTTCAGAAGGCCTGCTCAGAATTACCCTCTGTCCAGTCAACAAATGGTTTGGATTGGGGTATTATTAGCATTTACCTTACAAATGCTCTCGTGGATGTAAATCAGTTTAGTGCTGAACGGCATTTTGATTCCGAGAAAATCCGAGAAGGTCAGAAGGTTATTACTGATGGCCTGGACTCAGTGAAAACCAACATAGATAAGGAAAGCTATTTGTTTGCCCGCATTAATCTGGGGATAGTGTGCCATACTTTACAGGTACAGTCAGCAATTGTATCATTAACTAGGTCAGTGTGTGTAATATATTTATATATATACAATGTGTGTTTGTATTTCAACATGCATTCACTGGAACCTGACTGTTGTCCTCAGGCAACCCTTGATGTGGTTAAATTATAAAGAATAATGGTTTGGAATTTCAGTAATGCTGAAAACATTTTGAATAGAGGAACCTCCTTATGCAAATGAATGTGTTTTTGTGTGCAGGATTTCTACAGCCACAGTAACTGGATGGAGCTGGGAAACACTGTTCCTTTCAGCACTCTCATCAGTAAGGATGTAATTACCAACATAGCAGGTATTGTAGCACTCATTCCTCCATGAGAATCCATTCTTGTTTATTATTACTTTTTATTATATATTTATCGATTATATATTCATTTTCATTTAAAGACATTCACAAGTCTTTTTGTGGCAGCCCACTTTTATCAAAACATGCAAAGTTGGTTTAAATATAATCGGTAATATAATACCAATTCAAATGATCAATTAATCATTTTTTTATTTAATTTAAGTTAATATATTAATATTATTCATAGCTATAATCTATACATTTATATTTTATTTGTATTTTATATATTAATTTCTGTTATTTTAATTCTTTATTTTTGGCTACACATTTATTCACAAATGCTGCAGTTATTCAGTCAATATGATGTTTGCTTGACTAGATTCTAACACAAAAACGTGCACAAACTGCATTGGGAACAATTGCAGTAACAACATTCTCCCAGAGTTAAAGGAGAAGAATCTCTTAACCTCAGGATATTTCAGTGCTGTTTTTTCCTCCAAACCCGACGGTAAGAAAGCCTTCTGTACAGCAGAACAGGTTTAGCTCTGCTCTGCTTTGAAGAGAGCCTATTAAATTTCCCAATACTTACATGCTTAACTTTTGTTTCTTAGGCAAGTGTAGCCATGGTGGTGGTCTAGACCGGACCAGTTACACAGAACCTACTGGAGGTATCAACAAGGATGAGATCAGCTCAAATCATGGCATTTATCACCATAGGGCTGCTAACCTGGCCATCATGGCTACCATGGAATTGCTGGAAGACATTAGACTGTCCAAAGGCAATTCAGCCTTTCTTCGGTATGGCACTCCTTAGATATTTTGGTTTTTGGGGAATCACAGGGTTAAGTGTTAAGCTTTTTAAAGTTTACAATAATAATGCATGCAAAGTAACTAATTTCCAGTCTTTCTTGCCTCAGATTAATGGGGATTAATAAAACTTCAGTGCTGGCTTTTGTGATCGACACCACAGGCAGTATGTATGATGACATTGAAGAGGCCAAGAGAGTGTCTATTAGTATCATAGACAGCAGAAGAACAGCCAAAGAGAAACCTTCAGAATACATTCTAGTTCCATTTAATGACCCAGGTAGATCTGCTATTTAATAAATAATTAATATCAAGAACTTTTATATGGTGTAGTTTAGTACCTTAAGCGCTTTTTGGTTCTTGTTAGTGTTTATTGATGCATGTGTTTGTTAACTACAGATTTTGGACCTCTAATAAGGACAAGGAATGCAGAGATTTTCAAAGAGCACATCAATTCACTCATACCTCATGATGGAGGAGACGAACCAGAAATGTGCCTATCAGGACTCCAGGTGTGCTCATAATATGTAGCATATATAACATATAATTGAATAGTTTCAAAAACCCTTATGATTTTTTGAAAAACAATCAATGATAAATCCTAATGCTTTAATAAATCCTGCATTAACTCAAAAGATGGAATATGTTATTTCTTTATATTCTTTATGTGGGCAACCTCACTGTGTTAGACAAAACAACATCAGGTCCACCAATGACGAATGGTTTATTTGTTCAAACAATGGCTTATAAAAGCAATTATGCATAATTCAATCATGCAATTATGGAAAATTATGCGATTATGAAGAATGGTTTGGTGACTATTCAGAAGAATCTCACACCTCATCTAAGAATTTACTTGCTTAATCTGCTTAATGTTATGAAGTCTTAATTAAAAACAGAAAAATTCTCATCCTGTTTTTTTCCCTTGCCCTTTCTTCAGCTGGCACTGGCCGCAGCTCCTCCATCTTCAGACATTTATGTTTTTACTGATGCTGGGGCCAAAGACTTTGACTTAAAAAGCACAATTGAAGCTATGATAGAAAACACCAAGTCAAGAGTGAGTTGCTGATGTTTTTCTGTCAGCTTTTAACAAGGAAGTATTGAAACCTACATCTGTAATGTTATTGTCTGAGTCTCACACTCACCAGTTATGCTTACTGTGCTCCTAACACACAGGTAAATTTCATGCTGACCAAAACGTCTTTGTTCCGCAAAAGGAGTGTCTCGCAGTCACAGTCACAGCGTTCATTATCAAGAGCAATGACTCAACCAGAAATACAGCTGTACAGAAACCTGGCCCATGCCTCTGGTGGACAGGCCATTGAGGTCACCAAAAGTACATTGTCTCAGGCCACTACAGTCATTATTGATTCATCTGCCCCTGCTCTGGTATGGTACAAAAAACAATAAATATTAAATATATATATATATATATACATATATAAAAAAACAAAACAATATATAATTTTTGGTCTTTGGTTTTGAAGGTGACTATTCTTCAGATGGTGAGAAGTTCAGCTCAGTCAGGAAATTTTTCTTTTGTGTTGGATTCATCTCTGTCCAATGTGACTGTGTATATCACAGGGGTTTCTCCAGTTTTTACCCTCCACAGTCCCACTGGTGAGCTACAGCTATTACATTATAGATATTATAGATACATGGCCACCATGTGACACCAACTGAAATATGGACCATTGGAAATTATGGCTGAAAATGATTCAGCTGGAGAATTCAGGAGAATTCTGCTCTCTGACAGAGAACCTTAATGAGTTGAATTAGACCAAGTTAATGCTTTGCTGGAAGCTTAACAGACTTACCCATGTGCCAAGTGCGTTTATTAAAACCGTCTGCTAAAATGCATAAATGTAAACGTATTAACAGGAAGTGCAGAACTGGGACACTTTGTTTTGTGGTTTCTAAAGTAATGCTGCAACACCATGTTTCTGACAAAACTTTAAATCAGAGGATCTAATGAGTTGCATGAACATTATGGCATTTAAAGGGATAGTTTACTGAAAAAAAATAAAATTCTGTCATTGTTACACATCCTTAAGTGGTAGAAGAAACACAAAAGAAGACAGAAAACTATTTTGGAGAATGTCTTGTAAACCAAACAGTTTTGTTATTCTAAAAGTTTATTGTTCATTATTGTTTATGGCATTTTAAGGCTATAGTTTCATGAAAAAGTATTACATTTAGTCATTTGGCAGATGCTTTTATCCAAAGTACAGTGAATTCAAGGTACGCATGTACTCAAGCTGTATTTGGTTTATTCACTATATCTCCTTATAAGCACAAATATATATAGTTGACTGTATATATCTGTTTCTTTTAGGTGTGTCTCAATCAGGTTCTGTGACAAATGGCAGTCTAGGTAGCATCCAGACTGTTGGCAATCTGTGGAGAATAACACTCAACTCTGCTATTGAGACAGGAGAATGGAGAATTAGCATAAACTCTACAAGCTCCTACACCATAAAAATTATTGGTGAGAGTGTAGTGTTTTTTCATTGTCTAAATTTGAGTCAGGACAATTATGTAGTTTTAGCAAATCTGAAAAAATATTTTTTTAATGCTGCTGTAAACTGTCTATTCTCCCAAATAAAATAAAATATAGACCATTCACCAACATGTGGCATTTTTACTTTATTATTTAACACAGGTCAGAGTTCTGTTGACTTCTTCTATAACTTTGTGGGACTTGAGGGACTGCATGAGGACTTTGCTCCAAAAAACAATCGCCCATTCAACGGTAATGATCTCAATAACATCTTTGCCAAAGATAGTGTTAAACTGTTGTTTGAAAATTACAGGGTTTTGAGAATTCATTAAACCTAAAAATGAAAATGGCTTTAGTAGTTTTGTTTCACGTCTTCACAGGTGGAAATGGCACATTGTTTCTTTCCGTGACCGGAGGTGATTCAGTCACAGTGACTGAGGTGCTTCTAGTTGAAGCTACAGGATCTAATGTTGTTAATGGAACCATCAAATCACTGGGTGGAACAAGCTACCTGGTTAACTTCCAGAGAATCCCAGAATGGGCATTTGTGGTCCAGCTGAAAGGACTCTTCAATGTCTCATCTCGATCCTCACCGGTCCAGTTCCAGAGACAGTCACCCACTCAACAAAGAGGCTCCAGTATAAAAATTGAGGTGAGCTTAAAGACAATAAATGTGAATACGAACATTGCGTTACCAATTGCGTTAATACCCAATACATGCTTATCTTTATCAGGCCGAATCTCAGGGCACTTTACAGCCTGGAATCCCATTAAATGTCAGCTTTACATTGACCAGTAATGGAACAGCAAGCAGCTACACCATACGAGCCAGGAATGACCGTGGTTTTAACCTGTCTGTGCCCAGCTTCCTGAATGTGGAGGCGGGAAAAAGCACTCAGGGAACAGTAACGCTGACCGCACCCTCCAACACAGAGTCTGGGATTGATGTCACGCTCATCATTGAGGCTGAAGCTCCAGGGTCCAATGACTCAAATTATGTGACCCTGCGTTTCACTGTCATGGCTGAGGTAAAACATGAATAAACTGTTTTTATTTAATGCGACTACTTTTGAATTTTTCATCTCCATCTTTAAAACACATAACTGTAGGATGTTTGTATTCTATTTCTGCATTCATTTCAAATGCAGAGATTTTATATTTTATATAGATTTTATATATCTTTAAATTATTTTCTTTCCTGGTTTGTCTGAAGATTGATTCTCTGTCTATACCAGAACAACAAAACTCTATACACTGACTTTCATTAAATGTATTTATTTTTGTTTTGCGTCAGATAACTGATGTCTCTAGACCTATCTGTCAGTTTGTGAACATCAAAGCTAACTGTCCTGTGGAGTGCAGAAATGCATCATGGGAACTCTCCGCCAACCTGACAGATGCTAATGGTACAGGTATAGCCAATGTGTTCGTCAACCTTGGCAACGGTTCTCTCAGCATAAGTCACATGAAGGGTGAGAATGGCACCAATGTGACTGTAGCTTTGTATAAGGCTTCATGCTGTTCTCCAGACGTTGAGCTGGTGGCTGTGGACAGGGTGGGAAATGTTGGTAGATGTTTCACTTCTATAAGGAGCCCCTCTGTAAACACCACCACAGTAATGCCCTCAGTGTACACCACATCCAGTTCAAGCAACTTTTTATCATTTATTGAGTATCTTTTGCTTTGCAACTTAATTGCTTTCTTTATGTGGTGAAGAGAAACTAAAGACCCGTACTGGATTTTTAGGATTTAAATAACAGGCTAATTGATTGAGACATAATGTATATTTCAGCTTTTACATACTGTATGTCTAAATTAAGTAAACATGTTTGTCATGACTACTGTATTTCCATGTAAAATGTTGAAATCTAAAATGTAAAATCATAAAACAAAAAAATCTTATTTTACCATGAAATATTTCTTACAAATTGTATGATAAAGTGGCTTTAAATCTATTTTAACCCTGGATTTATCACACTACACTAATCATAACATACACACTTTTTATTTTAAATAAAATTTTCCTTTCTCTTCTCCTAAATAAATGAGTCTAGTCTAATCCTACATCCTTTTAATTACCAGCCTGATTTTTTTAATTCTTCTTTCTTTTATATCTCATAATTATATAAATTATATATCATATTATATAAACAGATCACTAACTTTTGCTCTGCTCCTACTGTTTGCATACCTGGGAAACAGTAATAAACAATATAAACAAAGAAGTACAGAGACATATTTTAATCTATGATCAGTGAGAACATTTTTAATGATCAATCTCTTTAATGTACTTTTTCTGAAAAACAAATTCTTTGTAACTCTGGCTTTACCATTTACATAATTCTATACATGAAAAAAACGCACTGCTTTAGATACAGAGTAAAATTTGAAAACTAGAAAAAAACCTTCAAAATAAAAATTAGGAGGTTTACATTACAAATTAGTAGTAAGACATTATCTGAAGTGCAATGGTATAGCTCAGATGAGTTGGAAAAAAAGAAAATAAAAATACTTCTCTATCTTCGACAAACAGCAATATCTTTACAGTGAGTAGAGACGCATCCTCTGATGTATTTAAAATTGTAAAAACATATTTACAAATAACCGTATCTGATATACTGTATATCTTTTCCATCACATATATGTCAGCACCAGTACAAAATAAAAAGCAGAGGGTTGATGACTTAAACAAAAATAAACACCATGAAAATCTTAAACTTGGTCCCAGATTGTTGATATTTTGTGAGACGGCTTGAGAACATGGGCCTGACCTCCTCGCATTGTAATCTTTAAACAGAGCAATAATGTTACTGTGAAACGCAGCTGTTGTAAATGTGTCCCCCATTAAGACAAAAATGAAACGTTTTGTCACTATCAGTGAAAAATGTAAAAAGGGGAAAATCAGTCAAAATGTTACATCCCTCAAAGAACTGAAACAATGATACCAGACTTAAAACAGAGTTTGATTACATAGAACTAGACACCATAACTATGACATCATATAGCAACACAGAGGAGAAATACATTTGTGACATTTCAACAGATGACAAAGTCAGTCAAACTAGCTGAGAACTTCAGTAAGATAATAAAGAACTTCTGAAATCAGAACGGTCACAACTTTAAGTAACATTTATTTATTGGACTCTGAATGTTTTGAGCAATAAACACAGTTGGTAAACGCAAATAAAGATGTTGTGTTTTGTGGTGTCTTATTGTGGTCGTCTTTTTCAGGTTTGTGTAGCAGGTTTCAAAGCATCCGTGTCTTGGAGGTGACACTGGATTTATATTTATAAATATTTGTTTGGTGAAAGAAGAAAAGTGGTCTAACCCATCAGCGGAAATAAAATATGTACTGTCTATTTTTCCTTTTATAAATATTTTTAACCAGTGTTCACAGGCGATTATGTTTTTAAGAAAAAAGTTGCAAAGCATGTAAAGGTCTTAAAGATTTTAAATAAAAGAGGTTTCAGACAGTTTACATCAAAACACTGAATTTGTCCCAGATTATTTGACAACCTTTGCTATTAAATACCCATCAATCTATTCTGATGTGAATGAGTGTATGTATGTCATAGCTGTATTCCTATTTAGCTGCCATTGTGACCAAAGAAAATATCTTTGCCTCACAGTTTTACAGAGGGGGGAGAAGTTTGTAGCTGCCAGAATTCTTTGAGCAATATTAACACACACACACACACACACACACTACTACCAGTCATCTAGTGACAGCAGGGACAGGTACAGCATCCATTTTGTCTACACTGTGAGCAAACAGCCATAACAACAAATATTGTTGTTATGCTCACAATGCAAAGAAACGCACACACACCGACAAACACACAAACGTAAAAGATCACAATGCATTGAGAAGAGAGACAATATGTCACACAGAAAGATAACAGGAGGAGGTGTGTGTTGATTTGTTTGGTTTGAAAAAACATCTATTGTTGACCCGCCTCAGATTTCCACATACACTCTTTCATAAAGAACATGAACAGGTATGTCAGGATTAAGGTTAAGATAAACAAACTGAAACTACAAGTTCAACAAAATATTTCCAAATATCATTTTGCAGGTTTTCAGTGCCTCTTGCCCTTCATACACCATAAAGGACATGAAAAAAAAATACATTTGTGACAGCTGAAAATGGGAATACAAAAAAAAACACAGAAGACTGGATTCTTTCTTAAGAAGCGACCACCCAGAGAGGAGTTTAAATATTGTGACAGCACACACGTAATACACAACATGTAATATATTGTTTAGATTTGTCGCCCATTTATTTAAAAAAAAAAAATCACATTTTCCATAAAATTGTTCTAATAAAAAAAATCCCTTAGGCTATTGGCTGGGGAAAAACTCTTCCATCCAACCTTCCGTTGTATCCAAATCTGTCCCATCTGATAGGCCAAACGAAACACCAGCCCCAGCCCCTGATTGGCTGCCGTAACCGTATGCCAGGTCCTGATTGGACGTCCTTTGGTAGCCCTGAGGCTGACCTCCTGGCATGTACGGCCCTCCCCCACCCGATGAACCAGGCATCCCTTGTGCCGAGCCCTGTCCAAAAGCAGCCATGTTAGTCATGCCCTGGTTCATGCCCTGCATCACCATAGCCCGCGGCTGGTTGGTCCTTGGTTGCCCTGCCATGTGTGGCATCATGGGCCCACCCATTGCTGCTGGATTTATAGCCCGTGGGTCCACCATAGTCTGCCCACCCATTGCTTGCGCAAAATGCTGCTTGGCCATCCTAGGAGGCTGCCCACCTTGCATGGCATATGCCGAATTACTGTTAAACGCAACCATGTCATTTGAAGTCCTGCCACCCATGGCCTGCATATTTTGCTGCTGTTGCTGAGGCCATGTCTGGCCTCCAGCTCCCATCATGCTTTGCAGTCTCTGAACCTGGGCTTTGGCCATTGGCTGCCCACCAGGGGCGACGTTGCCGACCTTCATCTGCTGTTGTGAGAGGGCAGGGTTCATGAGCATTCCTTGCCCATAAGCTCCTCCCGCTCCTCCGCCCACCATCCCCTGCCCGGCACCGCCTGCTTGCCTCTGCCCCATTGCCATGCCGGTCTGGTTGGGGTGGTGCTGCTGTTGCTGCTGGATCATTTGGCCCATTCCCGGGTTCATACCCTGGTACATGCCTGCCTGTGCACCTGCCTGGCCTCCGTACGTCATGCTCATGTCTCCTTGCGAAGGCATGGCGGCAGAATTCTGTACCGGCGTCATCTGCAGGATTCCAGGGTTTTGCTGCTGTTGCATAAGTCGAGCGTTCCGCATGTTCTGCAGCGACTGGTTCCTTGCTGCCATCTCCTGGGATGTGCCTGAAACAGTTTCACATTAAATTATACCGACTGACATCTGTTGTGCCTAATACATTTTTTGAACATGATGGGATTGTTCAAATTAAACTCAAACAGTGTAAACACACACTTAAAAGGAAATCAAGCAAATCACTGTCATTTGTGTAAGATAACAATAACAGGGAAAAACACTGACTCCAGATGTTTGCATGAAATCAGAAAACTAAATTAATTCCATGTTTTCCATCCGACGCCTGATGCATGAATGAAAACAGATACGTTCATGTTAAAATCATGTTAGCCTTGATCAATGAAGTGACATTTAAGACATTTAAGTGTCTAAACTGAAGCATGTACAGATAATTAAAACAACAACAAGAAACCACAAGAGGATTTTTATGTATTTATTATAATTTAATATTTAACACAACTAAAGGACCAATAAATTGGTTCCTTGTGAAAGTGACCAAATTTGTTTGAGTGAATGTATGCATCTAATTTAGCCTCATTATCTCTCCCGCTAGCAGAAGCTCTGGTTGTGTAAGTGGCTGGGTAGCAATTTAAGACATCAAATAGAAGATGATTTATCAGTTTGAAACAGAGGATCTGCACTTAAAAGCTTTAAGGAAAAGTTCAGATCAAGTTGACAACTTGACAACCCTTTGGCCAAATAAGGTAATATGATCATTACATCACATCTCATGGCAAAGAGTTTAGTTACTTTTTATCCTGAAACAGTTGGGATAAGGATGTTATCCTCTTTTCTTCTCTGTGTGTGTGTATGGTGTGTGTGTGTGTGTGTATGTATGATGAGTGTGTATGTGTGTGTGTGTGTCTTGCCTTGAAACTGCTGGAGTGGGTATGGATTCCTCTGTGCCTGACTCATCTGTCTCGGGAGATGCTGCTGCTGTTGCTGCTGCAACTGGAAAAAGGAGGAAAGCAGAAAACAAAAGATCAATATCAACATTCCTTATCAGCAACTGCAATCAGACTGACACACATAGACATTAAGGTTCCCGTGTTCAAGATCATTATTGCATTAAAACACTGCAGAGGTGGGTCGTGAAAATCTCTTATTGCTGTTGGCCTCACCTGTTGATATTAGGTCTGTTAAATATTTATAAGAATTGACATGTAAAAACACATACACACACACTCTCACTCACACTCACTCATGCACACACTCTCACACAAACAAACACACACACTCTCACATGCACAGGCACACAAACACACACTCTCACATGCACACACACACAAACATACACACCTGTTCAGCCAGCATATGCTGTTGCTGCTGTTGTTGTCTATGTTCTCTAATGAGTTGGGCTTTTTGTTGCTCCATCATATGTAGCTGGACTCTCTTCTCCTGCTCCATAGCCATCATCTGCTTCATCATAGCCGCCTGCTGTTGCTGCTGGGGATTGGCCAGATAACCACCAGGCCCTGCCCCGTTAGGCCCAGCTGAGGCTGCACCCCCTGGTCCTCCGTGAGGCTGGACTCCGCCCGCTTGCCGTGCCATTCCGACCACACCTTGATCCTAAAAGCACAAGAGAGGAGTCAATTTAAAACTGTTCTGTGTATCTTTTGTTCAAATAACTGACGCATTCACTTGAAACATTCAATCATTACATTATTGACAACACTATAATAACACAAAATATACAATATTTTTCTAATTATTTACTTCTAGCCTGTAATAAGAGATTATATTCAGGGTGAACTGTCACTTGATAGCTCACAACAAGGACCAACATCATTGATACAAAATGACTCAGAAATAATAGAAAATATTAAAGAAATAATAAAGTGGTTGAAATGTCTACAAAATAAATGCAGGCTTTTACCCAATTATTTTTTACACAAAACAAAATTTCTCAACATTGGTCACAAATTGTTCCCTATTAAAAAGAAACTCTCATACATTCCATTTTGTACAACTAAATACTTCACCAACTGAATGCTAGAGGTTATTTAAAATGTACTTTCACTATGCTGGAAATAAACCGCCACCAAGACCCGGATCTGGACTTCAGATTTTGGGACCAGGATCTAAACAAAGACACAGTAAAGACCCTGTGTGGTAGTTTAATTGTAGTGAACAATCACCCTGACTAACATCAGAGCCACGGCTCAGCTGTGTGTGGGCATATAACCTGACCACCATAACAAACCCCAGTCCAGTGAGCTTTGCTTTATTTAAACCCCCTTTAGGACAAATCAACACCCCACCCCCAAAAGGAAACGTTCAGCTAAATGCCCTCCAAACCCTTCAATAAGCAGAAACGGAGACAGCTGCGTGTCTCCAGTTAACCAGTCTGGCTGAGCAAACGATGGTCGATCTGCACGTACGGCCAGAAGGGGGCAGTGTTGATCTGTTTTCCCTTATCTTTGGTGACTTCCCCTCTCTGTTAGAAGTAATCTATCTCTATTTCTTCCACCTCTGTGCTCATGTCTCCATTCCATTTTCTCTGTCGTTCCCTCTTTCCTCCACACACATTTCCCTTCACCTCCTCTCGTTTTCTTCTCTTTCACTGCTTTACTTACTCTTTTTTATTACGAGCCCCCCCACCACCTCCCCTTCAGCTCTCTCTGCAGATGGCTTAATCATGAGCGGTGTAAAATATGTGTCTCCTTTTCCTGCCGGATAATGCGTGTGAGTCAAAGACTCCTCAACCAGAGAGAGAGAGAGAGAGAGACACAAAGAGAAAGATGAGGGGTGAGAGAAAAGGACTCAGATGACAGAAAAAACATTAAAGAGAGGGAGGCAGAAAAAAAGGAAAGACAGAAAGAGAGAGAGAGAGCAGGTAGCCAGGCAACAGTGGCTGTAATGTTGAGCAGATGGTGCTCATAGGAGCCATGATGGACGACAGCGGGCAGCAGCAGAGAGAGAGAGAGAGAGACAGAGAAAGAGAGAGAGAGAGAGAGAGAGAGCAGCATGAATTAACTCTCTTTTATTCTCTCTTCTTTTTCCATCTTCATCTTTTCCTCTTCGTTCACATTTCTTGTAAGCCTCTCCTGATTCTACTATTGTTCCTTGGACGACTGCTTCTCAAATGATAAACGAAAATATGGAATATTTTGCAAAAATCCACAAGAAAAACAGCATCTATGAACCTTGGTGTATTTCTGTATGACTGACCTTTCATGTTTAATAAACATTTTGAGGTAAGTGAAGTCATTTCTGGGGCATTAGCAATATCAAATAATAATAATAGAGGAAATTTTCCAAATACGTTTTCCTACTCTGTCTGCCCCACTGTTTGAACAAATAGATAGTCACACCCCAAAATTATGCCATTGGCTGGGCCAGAGAATGACATGTTGGACTCAAAACCACTAAGCCACAACTGGACAACAAGCAGGATTCCCACAACACTCCCCCCAACTCCCATTGGTCAGTCCCGCCTTAAACTCACACCAGTGCTTTAACTAATATAGTTGGGTCAGTATGCTCAAACACACAGTGTCGGAATAAGTGTTTACACATTTCATGGAAATCAACACAGAAATACCTCACAGCTGTCAGTACTTTACTAGTGGCACCAACTGAAATGGCAAAAATATAGATTTTTCCAGAAAGATTTTCCAGACATCACTCTGACCCTAAAAACCGACTCAAACCACTGAAGCCGTTGTTTTCTTAAAACACTTAGTTATTTATATGAAATAATTACATGCTGTACCTTTAAGCAGTCGGTGAGAGCATGAAGTGTTTGGTTTTATCAAAGCCAGCCAACAGACAAGACTGTTCTATTCTGAAGAACTTAGTTCACTATGAAGTGATCTTCACTTGTTACTATAGGATTGGAGTGTGTAATACAGTCCATACCACCATACAGATAGCAGGACTGATTTCTTTCATTGATTAATACACACTCACACAAACACACATCGATTACAGGCAGTGTCTTAGCCCAGATCAGATGTTAATCTAAGGGGCATCCCATCTAATAATACACCACGTGCCAAAGCCCGGTTCTCCTACGGTACTGGTGTGTTTGTGTGGGTGGTAGGAGGGCAGTAATTGGTCACTACAACAAATCTGAGCTGAATACTGGCAGACAAACACACCACATGACAGCTAAGCATGTTGAAGCATTCTGGTATGTGAAACACTTAAACATTTGTAGCTTTAAATTGTACCAAGGGATGCTGTATGTTTGAAGGTTGTGGTTTTAAGACAGAATATATAAGCTGTTCTCTGCTGGTTGAATAGTATTGTTATTTTATTGGCCAGTTCATTGCAAATAGTAATTTCTAGAGAGACCAGTAAATGAAATTATCAGCACATTCTGGATGTGAGTTTTGGCAGAATAATCGTGGCTAATCGACCAGTCAGGTACGGTTAACATCTGATAATCTGAAAATGGCAAAATATTAGCCAATTAAACAGCCTGGCTGATGTGCCTGGCTGATGAATATTGCTTTTATTATTTGAATGTTTTAATGCTGTTTATAGAAATCTCCATTTTTTAATTTTATAATTTGTACATAAGGTTTATGTACTGGAAAAACAGATCAGAAATAATTGCTGACTCATCACACACAACAATTAGTATCACTTTCTTCTGAGAGCAAATCATGTTACATGTAACTAAATCTTATTGGCTATTTTAAAAAAATGTCCTTTGATATTGTATGTCCCACCCCAACTTTAACAGGAAATGCGTTAACACAAAAACCCTGCAAATTCACAGGGTCTTTAATGTCTCAGATACTCAGATTGAACTTCTCTTTCAAAGCAGGAATGTTTAAACAGACTGATGGTTTACAAAAAACACATTACCACAAAAGTATGAGGAGGGGCTGTCTGTCACAACTACCAGGACCTGCTGCCCCCCCTTATCAGATTATTAGGTGGTGTATCAATCATGCCAAATCTACTGAGAGTGTTCACGCAAACAAATGAATGCCCAGCAGGAAGAGACACAACAGAAGCAGAGAGACAAATAAACCAAGATATATAACAAAAACACACACTGTTCAGTCACTTAATGGCTTTTGGCACATAATATATGTGTAGCGTTACTCTTTTCTTACAGATACATTTAACAAAGAAAACCATATTGTTAACAAAGAAACCATGAATTGCTCTTTAGGTGTCTAAATCTCCACACCTGTTATAAGACTGGCAGTCTCCCCTTCGTTTCCCACTCTTCCGCCCCCCTCCTGTTTTCTGCAAATTCTCCACCTTTTTCTTTCTCCAGCCCTTTGCCCTCCCTTCCCTCAGTGTCACGTTATCTCTCCTGGCTTCTATATTTTTCCTCTCCCTCCCTTGATTTCTCTCTGCACAGAAGCCATTAGTGGTGGCCGTAAAGCCATATTTCTGTCCACAGCTCAATTACACACACGTGCACACACACACACACGCACAGGTTCAGCACCAGTTCATCATGCATTATGGGTAGAAATTCATGTGCAGTCCTGCATGCTGATTTTTTTACTTAATAAAGCTGTAAGTAAACCAATTGAAACATCCCATTGTCTAATGATTTGCTAACCCATAGATTCCAGGTTTGGGTTTCATGTCCATTTCCACATCCACAGTTACACACAGTTGATTCCAGTCGGTTACACAGACTAGAGTTGCACTTTTTATTGTACTTGTTAACAAAAGGAGGAAGATTCCAGTCTACAAACTTCTCAACGTAGACGCCAAACTTTGCATAATATCCTGTAACGGATGTCTTGTCCAATCAGATTGCAGGACTGAAACCATGTACAATTGGGAATTAGAATTACTGTAAATTGACAAAGATTTATAAAGTTAATTGTGATTCACACACCTGAGATGGTTCCTGTTCATATTTAAGCCAAAATTAAAAAGTAGATCTCTGTCAAACGTGCATCAACACGCAACAGAAAGAGTCTCAATGAAGCTACCGGCTTCCTTTGTCTGGACAAGCCTGTGGCCGTGAAACTGTTCATTGTTCACTGGCTGCACCTCAGAGTTTCAGAAATAAATACAAAGCACACAGACACCCCCACACAGACACAAACCTCAATTAAACACACAGACGGACTCTTTCTGAGTGGATGTGCAGGTAGAAGAAGAAAAAGTGATGAAATCTGATGTAAGGATGAGAAAAGAACAAAAACAGAAGCACAGAGGCAGTTGTCTCCCTCACACTCTCTCTTCTCCATTAAACTCGCTCTGGTGTAGCTCTTCCTCTCTCACTCTTTCTCTTTTCGTGACTATATAAGACAGTATTTGGAGCCATAAGCTATCAGATTCAGTTCTGCTATTATAAAAGAAAAGTCAAGAAAAGCCACCGCAGTGTGTGTGAGTTTGAATTTTAATGATTCTCCTGCACAACATACAACAAACTCCGAGCTGAATGTCACAACAGGTGCTTGTGTGTCTATTTCAAAATCTTCCCTCATTCTTCTTCTCCTCTTATCTCTCCTTTGTTTCCCGCAGCTGTGTCTTGTTGAAAGCAATCATGAGTAATTATTCAAGGTTTAACAGAAGCAGAAATTATGGTGAACTTTATTATTCGAGCGAGTGAGTGAGAGAGCGAAAAGGTGAGTGTGTGTGAGCGGGAGAGCAGGGGAAATATTTTAAGCTGTTGAAACAGCGTTTGATTGGTGAAGGGGTTTTGAGTGCGTCTCTGACAGATTAATTGTCATCTTTTACGGTCTCGTTTTCCTAGGATGAGTGAGCCAATCATGGCCCCTCTCTCAAGAGAGAAGATAAAACGACCAATCACGGCCTCAGATCTCTTTTCTTTGCAGTCCAACATTCCCACACAGAGAGACGAGCTCAGGTTAAATCGAGTGCGTGTATGTTTGTGTCTGTGTGTGGCTGTACATGTAATAAGGGGAGGAAAATGTGGCAATTAAACATGCAAACTCTGTTCCAAAACCCAGTTCTAACTGCTAACATAAACAGTGTTTAAAGATATCACAGGAATAATAATCCAATGTAAAGGATGTCGCTTTGGATAAAAGCGTCTGCTAAAATGCATAAAGGTCTCAAAATGTAAGAACAACCTTATGTTGTCTTTCAGCACACTTTGTTTTGACCAACACTATAGAAACAGTGAACTATCCCAGAATGCACTAAAACAAAAAATATTTAATGTACAACAAAAGGACTATTCAATCCAGCGCTTGGTTGTTGTGCATCATTACTTAGCAACAAGTTAATGTCAAACACCACTGGAATCAACTGTAAGATGTTTCTCAAAAAAACAGCCAATCAGATTTCACCTTGTGATTTTAACCAGATGGTGCCAATTTCATGTGCCTCAGACACTGAATATATATTGCCTCAGCATTTATACACTACACATTTTGAATTTTTTACCAACACTGTCTTTAACATTTAAACCAATATGCTCTAACCTGTCTAAGTATGTTTAACTGTGCATATAAAGACACAGACAATTTGTACAAATGACACACTTAGAAAAGTCAAGAAATGTTCATCTGTCCTGCTGATGACGAAATGAAAGCTATGCACTTCACCCTTCAAAACAAAGCTAGATTTCAGAACAAAGCCATGTTGTTTATTAATGCATTCAGAATTTGACAGCACTTTACGTGTGTGTGTTAGTGCATCTTTAGTGTTCAGTTTCCCAACCTCCCTCTCCCAGGCACTTTTTCTCCCGAGCAGCAATTACCAGGGCCTTGATTTATGTGTCCAGTCAAACGCAGGCCTCCTCCCCCCTCTCTTTTTCTCTCAGTACTTTTATCAGCAAGTCACTCTCAACAGCACCACAGCCACCCCTGAGACAGACCTCATCCGATAACACACAAGCGTTGAAATCTTTAAAAAAAGCCTGATTCCCTTGGGATGGGATGCAATCATTTAGATATCGGAGAGCGTGGCGTGAGCGCACATGCGTCTTGTTGCATGTTAATGCGGAGGGCATCGCACACGCTCTTTCTGTTCTGCGTGTTCAGTCTATAGTGAGGGATGGCTGGGGGAGGGGCTGAAGAATGCAAGGCCTCAGGGGACTTCCGATGCTAGAGAGAGAGAGGGAGGGTGAGTGAGAGAGAGGGGTGGAGAAAAGAGGGAGGTAAACAATCCGACACACTTAGAGAGCGCTGAGGGGAAATAGGAAAGATGGGTAAATGTGTTTAAGAACACACACACACACACACAGTAACAAACATACACACACACAGTAACACACACACAACGCAAGGCAGCTTCAAAAGAGCCGTTCGTGGGCGAGACTCGTTCAACAAGAAAAGCGGAAGGTGACTCTGTTTTGTTTTTTTACACAACGTGACAGTGTTGAGTGCTGAGGGCTGGGAGTGTCATTGCGGCCAATGAGAGGGAGTCACTAGACATGCAAACTAATTACTGACTGATTCACTAATTACCTTCAGTGAACGAGACAGAGAGAGCTGCTAAGTGAGCGTCTCCCCTCCTGTCGCGAAATAATAGGAGGAAAAAAGAACAGCGGCTTGACACAATATGCTTTATGACATCATAATGAGGAATTAACAAAGCCCCATTGGTCGCATTTTTCAAGTGAATGTGTGTAAACCTGCTGGAAACCTAGACCTAGTGCAAACACGCTGAACAAATACAGATACATTTCACAATGTCAGGATTGTTCTAGCATTGACTGCTTGCATCTGTGGGCTGAACGTGGCTATAGGCAGGCCATGAAATCGCACCACAAAGCTAGGCTAGAAAACGTCTGTCATTCACACATCCCCCATTCCTATGCATGTTTGTTAAATATTTTGACAGCAATCTGATTATGCTTGAGCTATACACCATACTCAGCTAAACAGCTATTGGCTAATTCATGTACGGGCCATAGAATTCCTCAGATTAGCACAGAAATTGTGAATCATGTCATTTCCTTTTCTATCTGGGCCTAGGTTACTAAAGGTTACCAGGTTGTATTGAGCTAAGTTGTTACCATGGAAACAACTGGTTCCATTGACACAGCTACCACACCCAAAGGTGATATGTGGACACTGAGAGGGTCATGCCTGTACTATCTTCTTTCTGATAGCTGAGGAAGAGGTAGGAAAGAAAGACAGAAAGAGAGAGAGAGAGACAAGGAAGAGAAAGAATATGACATTAGAAGAGATGTCGGAGGGGAGTGGTAATTACTTGGATAAAGAGGCAGAGCAAAGGGAGTGAATGAGACAGAACAAGGGTGTGACAGAAAGAAAAAGATAGAGAGAGAGAGAAAAGAGTGGAACGCTGACACCAGCGGAGACAACGATCGAGATGGAGGAGAGAAAGAACGGCTCATTTGCAGTCTGTTTCGGTGGAGAGGGTCATGAGCTTTTGCACACGCTCAGAGCGTGCCTGTCTGCATTAGCTAGCACAGCGCGTAGCGTTGGGGGCTAACGCTAGATCTCACACACGCTCCACAACGGAGGGATGAAAGACACAGGTTAAGACCCTTAAATATCACTGGGATTTAGGTCTGAAAGAAATAGACAGAGTGCGATAGTGAAAGAGGTGCAAAATAAGCAGTGGCAGTGTGAATTTTGCAGCGGCACAAGCTAGCATGTTGTTTTCACTACAGTAAATATACATTAGAGAAAACCCACCACACACACACACGCACACACACACCGTAGTGTAAGCAATTATACACACACACACACACAGTGCCACCTGCAGTGAAACAAAGCTTTTAGTGCAAGTACACTGACTCAGGCTTTTTCTGTTAGCTAATGATCATGACAAAGACCCACTGCTTTCAATAAACACTTAGCAAGCGCATTAGCCAATCTGTGCACCCGCCGGAGCAGTCTGAACCGCTTCACTTTAAACTGTCACTCTCTCCCAGCGATGTGAACTAGGGTGGGTGGGAGTTTAGAGAGTTCACTATTGAAAGAACCAATCCCCCTGGGTGGCATTACCACCTCAGCAACTTTTTTTTCCGTTGAATAAAGTCACAAACTTATCACCCATAGCCCTTTAAAAGTTAAGACTCCCCAGCTAAATAAAATTAGACACAAGAATATGTAACATGAGAGGAAGGTTGGCACACGCATTTAGTCGTCTAAAAGCTCAAATCTGTGGAAGATTTGTTCAAACTTGGGCTAATGTTCACGCCTGAACTTGTTAATCCAAACAAAAAACAGACAGCCTCACGTGTGACAGTGGATGTTTTCCCTGATGGAAAATCCAGCTTATGCTGGTAGCTGTTTTGAATCAATGGTTGCTGGTGCAAGCTGGTCATCAACATGTTCCAGACTTGTTTAGCTTTAGCACCTTAAGCTGGTACGACCAGTTAGTAGCTTGTTTGTTTTTGGTCTACCAGCTAATTAGATAATATCTACCACGTTCCAAAACGTGAATTTTCCAGCATGCGTTATCGCTGCTACCAACAGCCAAAGACATGAACAACATATTTAAAAATCTGAGAATGAAACGTTGTGACAAGCTAAAAAGAATTAGTAAAGCTGTCAGATACACACAAACACGCTGCACTGAATTGGTGTCTCCATAGCTTAAATTCCCAGGTGTGTCTAAAGACAAGACCAGGGCTATTTCTGTCCCATCTGGAAAAAAAAGGAGAGAAAAGCAACAGAAAAAGAGGAATGGAAACAAGATGCTAAAAATAGTCCAATGCAATGTTCCAGAAGAGAATAATACTGTTTCCTGTCGTTTGACCAATGATTGAAAGAGCAGAAATGGAATTTAAAATACACACAATAAATGCTTAGATAGGCCCTTAGAAAGCTTACAAAAACTATTTAATTGGAAAGTCTTTTGGCTCTGTTAACAACTGTATCTAGTTTATGTAAATATGTTCATCATATCAACAACTCGCCTGGACAAAGGCACAACATTTTACTAATGAGTCAACAAAGAATTGCTGTCATAAATAACATTATTCATAGTTTTTACAAGCCTGACAGCTTAAAGAAAGAGGTCAAAAGAGAAAAATACATCAAGCCACACCAAAACAGTTTAAACAATAACACTAGTGAAAAAACAGCTTAAAGCCTATTCAAAACACGCCAGTGACAAAAACAAGCCAGGTTGCCCACGCTTCACTATTAGTGAATACATCCCTTTATTGTTTTAATACAAATACACATTACATCTAGTGAATTAAAGCAACATTCAGTTAATATTAACATGTCAAATGGCTTTTGTATCTTTTTTACTTCTGTAAACAGATTCTTTTTCAACTGAAACATTTATTCATTATTCAATAAGAGAATTTGCTTGGCAAGACTTGAATTCATCTCTTGAACACTGACTTGATCACTAAACGTGGGCGCACACTTACAAAAAAAACATTACGCTAAACTTTGTTCTTTGGAATAATGTGTCGATGAATTGTGAATAATAAGACCACAAACATACTAAGAGTAAATACAGTCAATTTTGACTAAGAATAAAAATTGCAAACATTTAAAAAGCTAACAAAACCATTAGCTTTTCTTTTCAGTTCTTTAGCGACATTATTACATTATCAATAAACTATGACGCATCTCACAATATCATTTTGTCTTGCAGCTGGTATAAAGCAAACAGCCTGACCTTATACTTGAGAGAAACGGAAGGGGGGAGAAACAAGATAAAGGAAGAGCTTTTTTTCTGCCAGTTCAGCAGGAACTGTTGTGCTATTCCAAACCAAGGGTGATGTGGAAAGAGTGTGTGTGTGTGGAGGGGGGGGGGCAGACATAATCAAACGCTCAAGAACAGAGAAGCAATGAGACAAAGATGAGCCATTCAAACCAACCACACTCTGTGACTGACATACAAATCCATCTAGTTTAGTGGCAGACAACAGGAAGATGACAGGAAGTGGTGTGGAGAAGATGAGAGAAAGCGGGAGAGATTGAGAGAGAGAGAGAGAGAGAGAGATCAGAGCACAGGTCAGCAGAAAAACC